>RJWJ010007950.1:0-55339 GCA_004363605.1 Indri indri | reverse complement strand
TAGCTTATCCAGCCCTTGAGTGTTTTCTTCTTCACCTTCTGGAACCCCTATCACCCTCAGGTTCGGTTTTTTCACATAATCCGACATTTCTTGTAGGCTTATTTCTTTTCTCTTAATTTTCTGCTCGATTTCGGTGACTTGCTTATTTAATTGGAAGGAGTTGTCTTCAATCTCTGAGATTCTTTCTTCTGTTTGATCTACCCAGTTCTTGAGGCTTTCCACGGTGTTTTGTAGTTCCTGAATAAGTCCTTCATTTCCAGGAGATTGGTTTTATTTTTCTTTAATATTTCAATTTCTTTAGTGAATTTTTATTCCAAGTCCTGGAATTTTTTTATGATTTCTTTGTGCTGGTTATCCATTTTTTATTGCATATCATTCAGTTTTCCTACAATCCATGTTTGAAAGTCTTCTTCTGTCATTTTAGTATTCTGAGTTTGTTAAAGTCCATTGCTGGAGAGCTGTTGCTCCTCTTTGGGGGTGTGCTTTCCGTTTGAGTCTTCATACTTCCAGAGTTCTTTCGCTGGTTCCTTCCCATCTGGATCACTTGTTCCTTCTTGCCTTTAAATTTTCCTTTGGATAATGACACACTCTGTTTAGTCTCTGAGCCAGTAGGTGGTGTTTGTGGGTGAGATTCGACCACGCCCTTTATGATGAATCAGTATATGTAGTAAAAGGGTGTGCAGAATGACCTCCCTGTCAGTAGGTGGCACTTGCAGGGAGGAGCAAGCCGCAGTGCTGTTTGTGGGTCCTGTAGCTAGCTGTTCCTCTAGAGAGGCCCTCTTGTGCCTCAGGTGGTGGGTGAGGCCCTGGGATTTCCAGGTGTGTCCTTATTCTCCACCTCAGTGGTGGTAGGACCAGGAGTTACTCTGGGTGGGGCTGGCTTGGGTAAGCCTGCCCTCAGGCTCCAAAACTGCTGTTAGCAGGGGTCAAAGGTCTGCTCTTTGTTTCTGTGCAAAGCTGCTGGGAGGGGCTGAAATGGCACCACTCAACTGAAAGTCTGAGCTTGGGGGGTGGGGCTATCCAAGACCCGCACTCTGAATCAGGTCTTGCTCCCCTTCACTCTTCCCCTCACCATGGCCTCTCCCAGGCGCCTTCCAGCAAGCGGCACCTCAGGCTCATGAATCTCCCCTGGCTGTGACATGGGCCGGGAGGTTCCCTACCCAGGATTGCAGCCTGAGCTTGGTGCACAGCCCTCTTTTGGGAGGAGGGTTGCTGCTAAGGCATGCTGATCTGCCCCTGAAGATGCACACTCCTCAGTTAGCTCTTTCAGAGATCTCTCTTCTGTGCCCTGGGGCAGTGCAATCCTGACCTGGGTGTATGTGGTCTCGTCTGTAGACCTCTCCCCTGGGCCCTGGAGATCAATCCCTGACCCTGCCAGTGGGAGGGGTGCTGGTCTTGAATCACCTACAGGGTGCCCAAGCTGAATCGATTTCACTCCACCTCGGGATTTGCCCCATTCTCCTGGAGTCCCCAGGCAAGTAGCACCTGGGAGGGCTGGCGGGTAGCGAACTCGCAGTCTGAGTCCCCCTCTGTCTTCTGTAGGGCCCCAAAAGGAAAGGTCCCGTTCCTTGGAGATGCCTCTGTGTAATGGCTAAATTGTCTCTCTGGGCACCCTCAGGTAGGGAGGGGGAAAGAGAGAATGGAGTAGCATGGCGTCTGCCAATAGGCTCGGGTCTGTGCCCAGGGAGGTTCCCTGAGGGGGCTGGGAGCCCGGCGCTGAGTCCGCAAGAGGCCACTGCTCACTGGCGGCAGCCGTCTCCGGGCTGGTGTCGGCAGGTCAGGAGCCCACCAGCAGTCCGAGATACAAGGGAGGGGGAAGTTAACCGCTCCATCTACCCTTGTCGCTGGTCTCCAAGCCTCTCGGGACCTTTCTCCTTCCAGTTCTCCTCCGCAACATCTTCCCATGGAGTCTACTGTAGTCTCAGGCACCCTTCCTTCTGACCCTCACCCAATCTATGTTTCTCTGCTAGCTTATTTTTTTCTCTTTCTTCCAAAATTCGTCTTTTTTCAGAGACACTTTGACTGGTGGCTTTTCTCATCTGCCATCTTGGCTCCTCAATATCCTACTTTCATTTCTGATTTTAGTAATTTGAGTACTGTTTTAATTGGTTTTTTTTTTTTTTTAGTTCATTTAAACAACAGTCTAAAAATTTTGTTGATCTTCTCAAGGAAGCATCTTTTGCTGTTATTGATTTATTTTACAATTGTTTTTCTATTCTCTATTTATCTCTGCTCTAATCTTTATTATTTTCTTACTTCTTACTAAATTTTGAGTTTATTTTTTTCTTCTTTTTCTAATTCCTTAAGTTGTAAAGTTAGCCTTTTGATTGATATCTTTATTACTTTTTAATATAAGTGTTTGTAGCTGTACATTTCCCTCTTTGCATTGCTTTTGTTGCTTCTCATCACTTTGGTAGGGTGTCTTTTCATTTTCATTTGTCTCTAAGTATTTTTAAATTTCTGTTGTGATTTCCTTTTTGATCCATTAGTTGTTTAAGAATGTGTTATTAACTTCCACAAACTTATAAATTTCTCAGTTTTACCTCTGTTGCTGATTTCTAAATTTATCCAGTTGTGGTCAGAGAAAATAATTTGTGTGATATCTCTCTTTTGAATCTATTGAGACTTAAGTTGTGGCCTGATATGTGGTCTATCCCAGAAAATGTCCCATATGCTCTTGAAAAGAATGTGTATGCTATTTTTGCTGAGTAGAATGTTCTGTATCTGCCTGGTAAATCTAGTTGGTTTATTGTGTTAAGTCCTTTATTTCCTTACTTGTATCTGGTTGTTATATTATTAATATTATTGAAAGTATTGAAGGCTCTAACTACTATTGTAGAACTACCTGTTTCTCCCTTTAATTCTACCCGTTTTTGCTTCATATATTTTGATAATCTGTTATTAGGCATGCAAATGTTTATAATTATTACATCTTCTTGTATTAAATCTTTCTTTTATATATAGTTTCTTTCTTTGTCTCTTGTAAATTTTTTTAATATAAACTCCTTTTGTCTGAGATTAGCATAACCACCCTTGCTCTCTTTTGGTTACTATTTGCATATATTTTTTCATCCTTTCACTTTTAATCTTTTTTTGTCTTTGGATCTGAAGTGAGACTCTCATAGACAGCATATAGTTGGAGCATGTTTTTTATCCATTCTGCCAATTTATGTCTTTTGACTAAAGAGTTTAAACCATTTACATTTAAACTAACTACTAGTAAGGAGGGATTTATTTCTCTCATTTTGCTATTTGTTATCCATATGCCTTATAGCTTTTTGTCCCTCATTTCCTGAATTACTGTGTACTTTATTGTTTAGTTGATATTTTGTAGTGAAACGTTTAAATTTTTTTCTCATTTCCCTTTTGTATATGTTCTATAGCTATTTTGTGATTATCATAAGGATTATGTTTAACGTCCTAAGGTTATAACACCCTAATTTGAATTTATACCATCTTTACTTCAATAGCATACAAAAACTGCTCCTTAAAGAGCTCTGTCCTCATCCTTTTCAGTTATTGATACCACAGAATGACATCTTTATGTATTGTGTGCCCCAAACATAAACTAATACTTCCCTTAAATGCATTAGTCTCTTAAATTATGCAGAAAATAAAATGTGGAGTTACAAATCATTGTTACAATTATACTCACTTTTATAATTGTCCATGTATTTACCTTTCTTGAGATGTTCATTTTTTTCATATGGCTTCAAGTTACATCTCTTGTCCTTTCATTTCATCCTGCAAGATTCTCTTGAGTATTTCTTGAAGGACTAGGTTAGTGGTAATGAATTCTCTCAGCTTTTGTTTATCGGTAAAGGTTTTAATTTCTCCCTCACTTTCAGAGAACAGTTTTGCTCAATGTAAGATTCCTGGTTATTGTTTTTGTTTTTGTTTTTTCCCAGCACTTTGAATATATTGTCCCATTGCTTTCTGAATTCCTAAGTTTTGAGGACAAATCTGCTAATAATCTCACTGAAATTCCCTTGTATGTGACAAATCATTTCCCTCATGCTGCTTTCAGGATTCTTTCTATGTCTCTGGCTTTTAAAGTTTGATTATAATGTGTCTTGGTGTGGGTCTTCTTCAGTTCATCTTCCTCGGAGTTTGTTGAGCTTCTTCGATGTATATAGTTATATATTTCATCAAATTTGAGAAGTTTTGTGCCGCTATTTCTTCAAATATTCTCTCTGGTCTTTTTCTCTTTCTTCTACTTCTGAAACTCCCACAGTGTGTATGCTAACCCATTTAATAGTGTCCTTTTATCCCTTAGATCTCTTAGGTTCTGGTCACTTTTCTTCAATCTTTTTCTTTCTGTTTTTTGTTTTGCCTCAAACTTGATAATTTCCATTGTTCTACCTTCCAGTTCACTGATCCTTTCTTCTGCCTTCTCAAATCCACCTATGAATATCTCTTGTAATTTTTTTTTATTTCAGTTTTTGAACTTTTTAGCATCAGAATTTTTCTGTTTTGTTTTTAGGTTTTCTATCTCTTTATTGATATTTATTAATACGTTTTGGTCACAAATTGCTTTCTCGATTTTCTCCACATCCTTCTTTAGTTCCTTGACGATCACCAGGCTTTTTCAGGGATAATTTCTGTTGCTTTATTTATTTTCCTTTGAAGGTGCCACACTTTCCTGTTTGTTTTTTTTTTGTATACTTTGTCATTCTTTTTTGTTGAAAATTGAACACTGAAATGTAATACTGTGGTAACTCTGGAAATCTAACTCTTCTCTTTCCCTAGGGTTGGCTTTTTTCATTATAGTTTTTGGTTTTTGATTGTTATAGGCTGTATCTGTGCCAAGGATCAGCCTGAGGTATAAACTTAAGGTCTTCTCAGGACTTTTCTAAGCCTTTACCTTTCCCTGGGCATGAATGGTTGCTTTCTAATTTTAACCACTTATTCAGTTGCTTTTGTTGTCCTACTCTTTCATGTCTGGCCCCCCAAAAAGGAAAAGAGAAAAATAAAGGGTGGGGGAAAGAGCATGCTGGCCCTTTAAATTCCCTGGAAGTCATTTCAGCTTGAGGGGGAGGTGCTTGAAACAATGCGGGGAATGTGCAACAACAGTGGCTGCTTGCCCGTTTGTCTGCATCTCTGTGATCAGAAGCAGCAATCACTGATCAGAGAACAGATTACCAATATTGGAGTACAGGATCCTTTTTAACCACTCTGTCTCCTGCAAGCTGTGCACAGGTTGCTTTAGGAAAACGTACACAGCTGCCTGCCATAGAGCTGGGGGTGGGGGTAGGTAGCTGCTTTGTGTGAAGAGCTGAAATTAACTGAAATTAACTGCAATTTACTATTCAAGCCTCTCTCTGGAAGTTGCAAGCCTCAATAGACTCCATAGTTCCCAAATAGCTACATCAGACAGATTCCACCAATGCAATTCTTGTCTAGGGGAGAAAGATTTCTGTCGTTTCTCCTTTTCCATCTTTCCAGAACCCTGTCCTGAGACCAACCACATTTTAAACTCTATCACTGTACTATGTAGCAGAGTAATTGGAACATAGGAGGGCCATTAATAAATGCTTGATAAATAAATGCACGAATGACTATTGTACTGGTATGATTTCTTATGTTTTAGGGAATAGATTATGATTTCAGAATTTCCAAATATGTGAAATTTTGAAGGCTCTGAATATTCTTCTAACTTTTTTAAAAAAAATTATTATCCATTCTCTTTACTCACAGGTATCACTGAGACTTCGTTGGTATTAAATCTATTTTAAAATATGTTGTGCACAATCTATGGATTAGAAGAAAACACAGGAGGAAATTTTTGACCTCAAGTTAGGCAGAGATTTCTTAGATACAAAATCAAAAACACAATCCAAAAAAAAAGTTCAAAAATTGAACTTTATTGAAATGAAGACTTTTGGTCTATGTATGACACTGTTAAGACAATTAAAAGACACGGACTGGGAGAAAATACTTGAAAATATTCATCTCTGATAAATGACTTGTATCCAGCTTACATAAAAACTCCAAAAGGCAATAATGAGAAAACCATCACCCCAATTTTAAAAAATGAGCAAAATATTTACACAGACACTTCATTAAACAGAATATAGGAATGGCAATTAGGCACATTAAAAGAAGCTTAACATTGTTAGTTATTAGAAAAATGCAAATGTAAATCTCAATGTGGTAATGCATCTATTAGAATAACTAAAACAAACTAACTCAAAATACCTGCTAATACCATGTCCTGGAAAAGATGTGGAGCATCTGAAACTTCTAACCTTGCAGGAATAAAATGGTGCAGCCACTCTTCAAAAACAGTTTGGCAGTTTTTTGTAAAGCTAAACATATACTCACCATATGACCCAGTGATACCACACCTAGGTATTTATTCAAGCTAAATGAAATCTTATCTTTACACAAAAATTTGCATGTGAATGTTTATAGTGGCTATATTAGTAATCATCAAAGACAGGAATTAATCCAAACTGAGGTACACCTAGACAATGAAATACTACTCAGCAGTAAAAGGAATGCATTACTGATATATACAACAACGTAGATGGATCTCGATCACATTTTTCTATGTGAAGGAAACCAGACCTAAAACGTTATATACTGAGCAGGTCCATTTATTTAACATTTTGGAAAAGGCAAAGCTGTAGGGATGGAAAACAGATCAGTGATTGCCAGGGGCTGAGGGTATGAGGAGAGGTTCATTACAAAGGGGCAGGCAGGAATTTGTGGGGATTATTGAACTGTTCTGTATTTTGACTGCGGTAGTAGTGATATGGCTGTATGGGTTTGTCAAAACTCACAGAGGGGTACACTAAAAAGGGCGAATTTTACTGTATGTAAATTATACCTTATCATAAAAATGAAAAGAAATGTCAGTGGCAGAAACTTTTTTCTGAATAATTTATGCTTTCAAAGCCCAGGTGCAATAATCGTTTACCTTCCCTGTTCTGAATATAAGCAACGCCAGCATGTATGGTTGCATGCCTGTTTAAGAAGAAATGCAGGAAAAATTATAGATTTAAATAGCCCTAACTGTTGTCTAAAATTAGAAGTCATTAAAAGCTATTTGACTAATAGCAGCTTGAAAAAAACCTAGATTCATGCTAGAGTATTACATCGCTCAGTGACTAGATTTCAGATAAAGTGACTGATTGCATTCTTGAGGTACATATGTTTTACTAGTCTACCCATAAATTACCTTTAGCTTCAGGGCTATAGTACTAGGTTTTCATTTTAGAATAGTTTCCCCTGTTTAAAATTTCCCTGATTTTCCAGTCTGATCCTGTGTTTATTTTTATCTTATTCATTCGTGGAAATAATTTCAGTTGGTCTTATTCTGTGGGAAACTACTACCGTAGAGAAGTACCTAAAATTCTGCTAGTTCCTATTTTGAATGATTTCTGAGAGAACAAAAAAGGAATGTGGAGGTCTTTCTTGGCACATTCTTAGTTCATGGGGAAAGGTCAGTAATTCAAGAAAAATCCTATTTTACATCTCTTTTAGGGGTCACAGAGGGCCAGTCTTACATAGTGAACAAGTCTCACTCCATGTTATAGCAAGGAACAAAAATTCTTACATATTGAAATGATTTTTAACATTTGTGGTTGGATCACTTATATACATATACATTATTTATATAATAAAATGGAAATCGTTTGCCTTTTGAATGATACAGTTTCGTTCTTCATTTCCCTTCCTGTAAAATTTCTACCAATATATTTGCCCAATAACATTTACTCATTTGAAGGAGGATGTGTGTTTTTGAAATGACATTGACAAACAAGTACTGTATGCTGGACCAGTAGAGTAGTAATTCAATTATCTCCACCAGGCTATCGAACGCCGACGGTGGCTCTTTTGTCATGAGTTCTGTTTCCTTCAGTAGTTTCTACAACCCAACCTCCACTGTGCCCTGACACATACTTATTCATAGACATTTAAAGTAATTTCCTTTACATAGATCTTGATTAGTTATCAGAAATCAATATTTTGAAGACTTTTTCTTCACGGATTACTATCATTTCAAAATCAAAATATTTTGCAATTGCTGAAAGCTCTCAGGAATATTCTGTGCATGAGCTGACAGGAAACTGTAATCAAATTGTCAAGCAATTGCTCCGACTGTGGCAAAGTGAGAATGTTAGATTACATGTGTCAGCACGGGAAGATAACGGCTGCGCAGTGAACTGCAGGTGAAGGCTTGATAAAAGAAGGGAGGTTTATCGCTGTAAACTGCAACCTATTGTAGACACTAGTGCCACCTCAGCATTCTGCCTTTGCATTAGGAAACCCTTCTAATCAATAAAGTGTCTCAGTTTAACCATTTGGAAAGCATTCTGAAAATTCCTGGCAAAATGTCTTCTGTCAATTAATTTGTACTCATCTGCAAGCCAGGGTTAAATAACCAGTAGTTTTGAATGGGTAATATTGGTCTGTCTTTCTCAGACTGGGTCTAATGACATTAATATTTTCATTTCAAAGAATGGCTATTATAGTAAGAGAACAAATGCCCTTCTGCTAAAATGGATAAATTCTTTATGTGGTAGCCTGTTTTCTTGGGTATTGAAAGATTTATTGCCAATCTCTTCTCTGGTTTTTCCCCTGGTTGCTGGAAGACTCTTAAGGTTCTCCAACACTTTCCCCTCCTTCCATGGCAGTTGGAAGGGCTCCTAGGGATATCCATTATTCAGTGCCTCGGTGGGCTGTTGCCATCTCCAAGGCCTAATCACTCGGCATCTGCTGCGCCTTCTCCCCCAGAGGCAGAAAAAGTCTGTGGAGTTTGAGGTCAGTGTATGCTGACTTCTTTGTTCTTTTACCCATCTTGGCAGTCAGATATTTTGAGGTGCTGTATTTATTATTCAGTTGCAAAACCAGTGTGATTTTTGTGATTGATGTTGTGGTACACTTGGTGTTTACTAAATAAATACATATTTTATGGTGTGCATTATTTATTAAGTTAAAAATTATTGTACTCAAGTGTATCTTTTGGTAATTTCTATGTTATTTCTTTTTTTAAAAAAAAATGTTTTTTTCCCCCCAGTTTGCTTTATAAGTCTATTCCTCCACACTGGATTCAATATTCTGAATACCTAGATATTTTCTAGGATGAGTTTGGCACTTTGGAAAGCAACATGAACTCTTCTGGTCCTTTGGCTACCACTTGATAATTGCCTATTTTAAAACTCTGAAAGGGACCTTAGCCACCAGAGAATTGACGCAGCTCCCTGGAGCATTAAACTTCCTCTCATGAAGCGGTTAGGCTCTGTGAGGCAAAAACTTTTGAAAGCACACACCTGCAGATCTTAGAGTAGATTTGAATTGGGGCATGCACTGTGAGTAAGCTTAGCACCTGCGGAGGAAGTAGACTCTGGGAGCTCCTGGGGCTTATGTTTGGGTGTCTTGGCTCCAGTCATCCCCTCACTTCCACCCTATCCCCTCCTGCTCCACTCAACACTCCTCTAGCCTTGAGGCAACACAGGTAGCTTTGGGGAGTAGGTGATAAAGTTCTCTGAACAGCAAATAACCTGGCCATGATATGTGTCCAATGCAGGCTCCTGAGTTTTCAAATACTTACAGCATGAAAGAGGCTGTATCTTACTTCCTCACACACAAATGTTTTTTAGGTAAGAAAAAATGCATTATTAAGTAATTATTAGGTAAGAAGTAGCTTGTGATGTTACTAGGGAACAGCAAATGAACTGAAGAGTTAAAACTGCAATTTCATCCTTGTTTTTCTAGCCTCCTTCAAAGCATCTCATACAGTAAAACATATTGGGGCTTCTTAAGATGGGTCACAAGAAATCCTTGGTCAACTGTGGTAGGAGTCTCAGGTCATTAGCAGATCCAACCCTAATATTTGTGATTTCTACCTGGGGCCAGAGAACAAACAGAAGCCCCTGGCCAGCATCCTAGGTCCTCTGGTGTAGAAGTGTGTAGAAGGGGCCCCAGTGGTTGGCTAGGTCAGTGGGCAGTACAGAAAATCAACAGCAACGTTTATTATCTGTTGCCTTGCGTTTTCTGCCTTGTGTATTCTGGAGTATTTTGTCTTTACCTACCCAGTGTTCAGGGTGTTCACGGTAGCATTCACTGTGCTCCTTCCATCATCACAGTGCTTGCCATAGGGCTGGGGACACAATAATAATGATGTAATAATTTTAATATTTTATAACTATATAGTGATTTAGATTTTATAAAACTCCTTGAATCTCAAGACTGTGAGATAAATATTATATATATATATATATATATATATATATATATATATATATATACAGAGCAACCCTATTTAAGGAAAAATGATGCATGACTTAGAAAATGCACCACTGCAATTTAAATCCATTGTTTTTAATGAAGTCCTACTGAACCCTCTCCTTTCTCAATTAGGCTCTATATCACCTTATTCTGGGTTTAGCAGCCATTAATCCCTATCCTCTCTTTGTTCCCTTAACAATTTTTCATATGTCTATTTTTAGCAATTCCCACATTTTATTTATATTATTTTTATTTGTGTGTGTATCTTAGCTCCCCTTTGGGTATATGAAATGTTGGGGTGGAAAGCAAGTCTCACTCACCTTTGCATCATCCTGTACATTGCATAACGACCCATTCCTTGTAGGCACTCAGTAAATGTTTGTTTGAATTGAATTCTGGGAAACACATAATGCAATATCTTTTCATTAAATGGACTTTAGGGCAACGAGAAGTATTGCACAAATAAACTGTCTTTTATTCTCTGTAGACCCTAGGACCATATCTTCAAAAATACAATATTGTGCAGCCATGGGTACGGTCATATAAATAACGCTTTCGCTAAAATACAATTTTAAATTTGGAAACTGCCTTATGTAATTATACATCAGATATCTATACCTTTGCTGATTAAGTCTCAAGCCAGATTTATTTGATGGAATAGCTGATTAATATAAATACAATACTTTTTAAAATTATAAATTGAAGAGTGGTAAAAGTTTATCCTCTCAAAATGTGGTTTAAGCAGTAAGTATTAGGATATTGCTCACAATGACCATATCGGTTTTCAACAGAGCATTTGTTCTTTAGAGAAAGTTATTTACGATTAAGGAAGGGAGAGGGTAACAGATATGAAACTGCAAGTATGGATGAATTTGCCACTGCCGTTATGCGATGTGAACAACTCTTAACTTCAACAATGAAGCAGATTGCCTATCCCTTATGAAAAGCCTGTTTAACACCACAGTATGAAATTCCCGTCTACCTTTTCACTCACTCGTTATATTTTTTAATGTATTATTTAGCATATTTTGACATTACCTTCCGGATGATGACCGAATAGTGCTTAGCTTTTTCTGTATCACCTGTACTAGCTGATACTCAAAAAATCGTGTCATAAGTTCTTATAACTACCATCAGAGGAATTATAGGTTAGAGGCAGGGATGCAAATAATGTTTATGGCACCCTAAGTACTGACTTATCATTTGTGTTAAATGATTCATACCCCAGGGGTGTCTTTAAGTTTTGGGAATTGTAGCTTCTTGTATTTTCTTTTCCCTGAACACTACATTATACTTCTCAATCATTCCGATGCTTTTCTTCTTTTTGCCAGATGGGGCCACATCCCTCCTGAAGTTGTGAACCTTCTGAGAGGTACCGTGCAGGTGATTTCTTTTTCTTGGGTAAAAAATAAAAACATATTCAACAATTAAAACCACAAAACTGCCTCCATAAACTGGGAAATAACACTGAGTAGCCATGTCGCTAATTTTGCTTTTAAATTGCATTCGTACAATGTATACCAGATGATATGTAGCAATGTTACCTAGTTATGGAAACATTTCTTGATTTGTTTTTGTTCTTTGGAAAATCTGGTCAAAGTTTGCTACCAAATATGCTGACTACAAAAGTTGTTGAATTTGGACATCTGTTTTCATTGTAATTCTTAAATAGCCTACCACTTTGCCCTGTGCCTTCCAACCACAAATCCAGCGACCCATTCTCAGATCTATCCTCTGTGACCTCTTAGCACAGTATTATTTTGGAGCTTGGACTATTTTTTCTTTTCTTTAAAGCCAAGCTCTTTCTTGCCTCATGACCTTTAAATGACCTCTTCCCATTCTGTCTGAAATGTTCTACATTTATCCACCTTTGTTTTTTTCAGCCTGTAAAATATTCTATTTTCAAGTCCTGGCTTGAACATTACTTCTTCAAGGACTTTGTCTTGAGGAAGGGTGTTAACCAGTTAAGGGGCTGGGGGAAGTTTAACAGTAATAACACACAAATTTAATATTGACTATGAATTAGGGTGAAGAAAACAGCACAAAGATAAAATACATTTGAAACTTCTAGGTTTCCCACTCTCTCCTTGGGCTTCATTCTTTCCCCAAATCTAAAATCTCTGCCTCTCTTTCTGACTTTCCATTTCCCGCTGTTTCCAGTAACTGCTCTCATCATCTCAGCTTTCTGACATTCTTCTGAGAGAAACTCAGACACTTTGGTGTATAAATTTTGATGGAAACAGAATGGTAATGGGAGAGTCTGAAGAAGACAAGTTTAATACGGGGCTTAAAATATTTTTGTTGTTTTCTCTCTCTGAGGCAGGCTTAGATGGTGACATTGCTTATGTAATCAATATAATCTCCTTTAGTTCTTGAATCTAAATGGTCTTTGCCTCCTTTTTCCATATTAACTATTCTAGGACTCCTAGGGACTATGGATCATGGGCTCAACAGAATTCCAGAAAAGTAATGAAGAACTGATACTTTTGGGAGGCAGAACTTGGAAAGATTCCTTGAGACAGTAGTTTATGTTTTGGGGAGAGTTGTTGGTAGTGGAGAGTGGAAAGGTGGGTGCAGGGGTGGTGGGGGACTTTCATGGAGCTCCAGTAGTAGGAGAGATGATGTAGACATAGATTGGGTAAAGAAGTGGTGGGGTGCAAGAGAAATGTAAGGACCTATTCAGGATTTTATAATCCGGTTGGGGACAAGGAAAGAACCAAGAGGTCACTAAATATCCAGAATCAGCATACAAAATTAAGTGCTCAAATAAGTGCTATAGGGATTCAGGAGGAAATTAAATCAGTATGACCTGAACAAACTAAAATATGGAACTTTTGGACATATTCTTTTTTCCCTAATCTTTTTCATTTCTTTGTCTTTGTGCTAATTAGTGGCTGTGGAACAGGTTTAGCCCCACCATCCCACAGTCTCCATCAGAATTTTAATCAAAAGTTTAAAAACATTAAATGAAAGTTGAAAAATGGTGCTTCCTATGCAAACACAGCTTCAAGAAAAGTTTCTTACCTTGTTTTCCTAACTGGTGTGTCATGAATCCTGCAAATTAGCAGTGGGGTTAATTTTTTTTATAGTGAAGGAAATTTAAATCATTCGAAAATATAAATTTACAAAGATTGGCATCATATTTGAATAGTATTCAAATGGTAACTCTGTTAAGTTGCTGAATAGAATATGGTTTTGGATTTTAAGACTTTCTACGTATGAAGCACCAACTGCCAAAGACCACCCTGTAGGAGCCACACCACCATATCACTTCCCTCTCACCTTTCCATCGAATCACCTTCACTTTGTCTAGTTAATTCTTCAGTTGTTTGTTGTTGTTGTTGTTGTTGTTGTTGTTTTTTAAGAGCATAGATCCCGAAACTCTACCATTTGAGTTCAAACCCTGGCTTTACCACTTGCTAGTTGTTTTACCTTAGGCAATACTATATAATTTGTTTTTGACTTCAGTCTCTTATCTGTTAAACAGAGATATTAATACTGCCTAAGTCTCATAAGGCAGTTAGAAAAATGCCTGGCACACAGTCACGCTCAGTGTTATTATGATTATGATTATTATCAAGTTTACATAAATGAAACCTAATTGACCCTAAAGGTTTTTTCCAAGTATATTTTTTTCTTATATAATTATTATTATTTTATGTTATTATAACAGTGCATTAAAGTGTGATGCTTGATTAAATTTTATAATGAATTATTTTTGTTTCTCAAACTTAAAATTTTAATTATTCAGAAGAAATAACAATTGAACAAAATTCAATTAAATTCATTTTTTTAAAAAGGACTACAGGTCACTATGGTTATAGAAATCAATATATATGATTATATATGACTACCAAGAATGTTTCTATAATGTAATATTTTCAGGATTATAATTGTTCAAGTAAATTAAAATTAATATTTATTACTTCCTGTTTTGTTTAATGTATGTATACTTCTTCATATTTAAAAAATATTTTTAAATTTTCTGAAGAATGCAGATGATAAAAATTTCTTTTTTAAAATATAAATTATTTGAAGTTTTCATACCGTATAGCCCCTCTAAGTATTTTTTATTTAGTTGATTTTTATAGACATATATTTTTCCATCTTACTAGAAAACGTGCAGATTTTTGATTAATGTAATTAATGGACACATCGATGACATACTTGATGAGAAAGATAGCAGTAATTCAGAAAATTGTTAGATTTAAAAAAGTTTCGTTACAGATTGAATAGTACTTCAGCAATGGTAGTACTGAGAATCTCTAAAGAGAAAGACTTTAAAGAACTGTATTTGTTCTATAAAATACCAAAAGAACCTACAGGGGATGAAATATTTAAATTGATAAATGAATACTTTGATGCAAACCAGATATTACAGAAACTCTACATAAATTTGTATGCCTTGATAATGAGGGAACCATGATAGAAAGTGGCAAAGGCTTTTGGATACAGTTCATATTATAAACCTTAAGATTCTAGAAATATATTGTTTTCTTTGCAGAGAGGCTTCCAGATGCAGACATTTGCTGTAGATCAGAATTCCACATTAAAATGGTGTTATCAAAATGGTACATCTAATAAAATCCAAGCTGTCCTATCCTGTCTGTTTTTAGCTTCATGCGAAGAAATGAGATCAGACAGCATTTTCTGCTGTTTCTTACTAAATTGTGTTGCTCATCCAAAGAAAGACTTGTCAGGAGTTTGTAAGCTGTAAGAGTCAAAAACACTTTTTCTGAATGAGTCTTCTCATGTAGGATATTTTAGGAACATAGTTATTGGATTGTTAAATTTTACATTATTGAGTGCCTAAAAGAACTTATTGAAAAAACAGCAAGATTCCTATGAAGATACTAACATGTACAGAGTTTATAGATACAAAATGAAAATTAAGTATTGAAAGCATGGAGTGAAAAATGATTCTCTAATGATGTTTAGTTGATATTACAATTTGAATCTTAATGAAGAATTATTAAAGTCCGGTAGGGCAACATCTGGCCGTACGTAAGCAAAAGCTTTACCATTATTTTGAAAGGTTTGATACGAAAAAGTTATATTGGATTTGAAATCCAATCACATTATCATAATATTTCTTCAAATTTACATTAGTCAATGAATACAAAAAAAGAACTGCTAGATTTCATGATGTACAAGTTAAAGAAATTTAAAATGACATAAATTCTGGTAATGGTGAGAATTCCATCCATTAGTCAAAAAGCTATTAATAATCTTCCGACATTTGCTACCTTTACTTGTGTGAATAAAATTTCTTATCAGTGGTTGCATACAAAAAGTTGAAGAGATCATATGGTCATTTAATTTTACACAGCAAACTACTCCCAAAATTTGTGGCTTAAAGCAGTAACTAAACCGTATTTTTCATAATTCTGTAGATTGACTGGATGCAATGAGCAGTTTTGGCTTCGGAGCTCTCATATGGTGGCGTCAGATGTCAGCTGGGTCTACAGTCATTAAAGGCTTGATCTAAGACGGCTGGGAGCTAATGCTGGCTGTCCAGTTGATAACTCAATTAGAGCTGTCAACCTGCATGCCTTATGTTTGGTCTGTCCTCGCAGCTTAGGCTTCTACCGCATGACAGCTTAGTTCTGAGATGAGTCATTCCCAAAATAAGGGTTTCTAGAGACCCAGGTATAAGTACTAATGCTTCTTAAACAATTTAGTTTCAAAAGTTTAATTATGTTATCTTGCTGCATTTTATTGATTAAACAAGTCACTAAGAAAGTTCAAAATTCTGGGGAAGGAGAATTAGATTCTACTTCTTAGCATGAGAAGTATATACAGTGAGGGAAGGAGTTTATGGAGGCCATCTTGAAGCAGCTCTAGCACACACAGTTTTTTTATTTTATTTTTTTTACATAAATGTTATTTCTTTGAAACAGTTTGAGGTTTATAGTAAAATTGAGCAGGAGGCACACACAAGGTCTTCCCACAAACCCCCTACTTCCACACAGCCTTTTCCATTATCAACATCCCCCACAAAAGTTGTTCATTTGTTATAACTGATGAAATTGCACTGCCACGTCATTGTTATCCAGAGTCCATAGTTTACATTTGAATTCACTCTTGGTGTTGTACATCCTGTGGGTTGGAACAAATATATAATGACATGTATCCACCATTATAGCATCATACAAAGTAGTTTCACTGCCCTAAAAATCCTCTGTGCTCCACCTGCTTATAAAGTTTTTATGAGAATTTGAATATAAACACAGGATAAAATATAGATTAGAATATGCTTATTGAAGAAAATTTAAGTTAATAATTAATAATATGAAAATATTTCATTTAAAAATAAGATATACTTCATAAATAGGATTAATGAGTGCCTTTCTTAGAAGATAGGCTCCATAAGTGTTGGCTATTATAGGATGTTTCCTTTTTAGTATTGGAATTCTGGTTAAAAATTGTCAGAATGGCAATAAACACAACTAATATTTATATAGTAATTATTTGGTGTCAGGCACCATTCCAAGTGCCTTGCGAATATTAACTTATTTAAAGCGTCGCAATTCCTCTGTGAGGAACTATATTGCTAGTTCTTTCCTATAGATGATAGAACTGAGGTGCAGGAAGATTAAACAACTTGCCCAAGGTCACACATTAAATACGTGAACCAAGACTCTGGTTTCAGAGTCCAGGCTCTTAACCAATATACTATGCTATGCAGATTATCCTTTTGGTGAGGAAAAATTAGAGAAGCACAAATTATAGATCAAATCAAGTATATTGTTCAATTTCATGCTTGCTTGTACAAAAAGATACCTGGTGAATAATTTATTGGGTTATTGGATATTGTTTCCATTTAAAAGATAACACTGAGAATTCAGATCTTAGTTTCTAATCCCATTCTCCAATAAAAGGAATCAGGACTTCTTGGAGAAATGGCTAATACAGGGGCTGGCATGATAAAAGCACGGAGCATCTTGCAGTGCCAGAAAATAAAGAAATAGTCACAAACAAAACAAAACAAACAAAAAAGTGGGAATGGGACATTTGAAACGGATGCAAAAGCCAAGATGAAAGAGCTCTCAATGGCCAAATTGGGATCAATTTAAGCAACAAAATAAATGATATAATATAACCCAAAGTATAAAATAAATATTCATAAGTCCATACTTATACAAGTAAATGATGGGAAAAATAAATAAATGGAGGAGAAGAGGCAAATCATCATTAGAGAAGAATTCCAAATAATTTTTATAGTTATCCCCCTAGGAGGTGCAGCTGAATGCCCTCCATCTTTGTGTCTTTCAGGTGGGCTGGATGTAGTGACTCACTTCCAAAGAACAGAGTATAAAAAGGAAAAAATAGAAGC
Source organism: Indri indri (assembly GCA_004363605.1). Taxonomy (NCBI): domain Eukaryota; kingdom Metazoa; phylum Chordata; class Mammalia; order Primates; family Indriidae; genus Indri; species Indri indri. The sequence goes on along the minus strand of RJWJ010007950.1, from coordinate 37,767 downwards.
CTGACAGACACAACCTTGACCAAGTGATCAAGGTTAACTTCACCCATGACAAATTATTTTGATATCATGTACCTCCTGATATGATGTGATGAGAAGGACACTAATCACGTGAAAACATCATAGAAGTTCAAACTGAGGAACGTCCTATGGAATACCTGACCACTAGTCTTCAAAAGTGTTGAGGCCATGAAAAACAAGGGAAGACTGAGAAACCATCACAGATCAGAGGAGAAGAAGAAGACATGGTGACTGAATGCAATGTGATACTGTGATTGCATCCTGCAGCAGAAACAGGATACTGGTGTAAGAAATGGTGAAATCTGAAGAAAATATATAGTTTAGTTCATAATTAAGTTAATTAGTAAGTTTTAAAAAATGCACCATATTTATATAAGATGTTAACATGAAGGGAAGCTGGATGAAGGGTTTACAGGAACACTGTAATATCTTTGCAACTATTCTTTTGAATCTAAAATTATTTGAAAAAAGTTGTTAATAATACAGAATAACATATTTGTTTATACAGTATTCCCTAATAGAAATACATGCAAAAACACAGAGAGAAACAAAGAGAAGAAAAATGGTCTAGAGAGAAATATATCATCAACTGTTAATTGTGGTTATTTCTGAGTTTTAAGCATATAGCTTAATTTTTTCTCCCCTTAATATTTGTCTATATTTTTCAATTACCTATAATGAGCATATTTTACTTTTATGATTAAAAATGTGAAAAAAGGAAAAGCAATGCAGTATAAACACAGCTTATGAACAGCATTTGTTAGCATTCTCAGAATGTTAATTGATGCAAATGAGAATGTTAACTAATTTTTTCAAGTAGTTAAGAACAAGTACAGTGGGAGCTAGGACCAGAGTTGGGTGAAGCATCTGGAGGGTGTGGAATTGCTTCTTATTTTCTAATACTTTATTACTTAAAAAAAGATGTATCAGTGATAATGATGCTTTCTTTTTATTTATAATAAAAAATTAATTTTGCAAATTATTGAGTTTATATGGACATCAGTTTCCTCATTTTGCACTAAATGAAGAAGGCCAACTAGAAATGGAATGAAATGTAAGCACTATACAAATGTTTAGAACTATTATTGTTCACCATTGTTCAGGGTGATGTGGTATCCAGTTGGGATCCTGGAACAGAAAAAGGACATAGTGGACTAACCAATGTACACATTGCATATAATGGTCCCTCCACAAATTCATTCATTTTACTTCGCCTACTATTTTTTTTCGAAGTAAGGTACAAAGTTCAAGCAATGCTGACAAACTTACCTGCTTAACTATTTCACCTTATGTAAGGTACCTTTTCTGTCTACCCTAAGAACAATTCAATCTTTTCTTTGTGTTTTCACTATGCCCTAAGGTTATGTCTATCAGACCAGTCATTACGCTACAGTATGTTTATTTGCATGTCTGTTTCCTTCACTGTTCTGGGCTCTTTGAGGACAGGGCCCTATTTTAATCACCCTTGTATGCTCTGCAGCAACCAAGACAAAATTTTTCCAGCATATATAAAATTTTTAAAAATATTTACTATATTGAATAGATTCTATATTATTCAGACAGGTTTAGAGTTTTATTTCAAGGCCCTTGGAAAACAACCAGATTTTAAAAGGTAATATCATATTCCAATAAAGTGATAATACATTCCAGAAGATCTATTTGAATAGTGAAATAACTCTTCTTTGCATCATAAAAAAGAAATGCAATGTATATCTTAATGTGCAACAAACTACTGGTAGAAATAAGGAATGGAATCTGCAGGCTATGACTTCCTATGGAAGTGATGGTGATGGGCCCACATAATCAAACTTAATGTAGTTTTTGCTGCTTGCCAGAGACTCTGTGAAGCCTTTTGCTTCATCTTGTTTGAATTTTCACACACTGAATGTTGGAGACTATTACTCCCATCTTTTACAGGAAGAAATAAGTTGAGACAGGTTAATAGCTTACTCAGGGTCACACAGAGGTAAGGTTAGTCTGACCTCTTCATCCTAAGCAGGAAGCCTTTGTGTAATATTAGTTTTTTATTCATTATGTGTATCAACCTGCTCAAGTTCTGATAACAAAATACTATAGACTATGTAGCTTAGATAAGACAAATGTATTTTCTCTCATAGTTCTGGAAGTTGAGGAGTCCAAGATCAAGGTGCTGAGCAATTCAGTTCCTCATAAGGGCTCTCTTCTTGGCTTTCAGAAGGCTGCCCCCTTGATGTGTCCTTGCATGGCCAACAGAGAGACCAAGAGAATAAGCTCTGTGGTGTCCCTTCTTATAAGGGCACTAATCGCATCAGGAGACCCCCCACCCTCATGACCTTATCTAACCCTAATTACCTTATTTAGTTTTATTGTATACAGATAGCCTCTACATGTAACATCACGATTAATCCTGAAAACAATTGTATTACATTGAGTACATAAGGAAATTGAAGGATCAAAGAGGTTAAGTACCTTGCCCAAGGTCACATAGCTAGAAAATGGGAAAAATTGAAATAGTAGCACAAGCCATTTTATTCTTAAGCTTGCATTTTTTAGCTACTTTATAATTTGCTTATAAAAAACAAAGAAGAAATTGATGACATAGAAAATGAAAATAAAATACAGATGAGGGCAGGCTAACGGATTTATGTTACCAAAGTGTTTGCAACCCTGCAATATTCTGAAATAAAAAATATATATTAAAACAAACAAAACCAAAAAGAAAGCTGTCCAAAAAATAAAATCTATCAATTCCAAAAAGAAATCATCTATGTCTGCTTTTTGTCTGTTTATTGATTTTTTAACAGAGAACCCTTTAGTCTGCTTTTGAGGAAACTCCTAGCTAAACAGCTGATTGATGCCATTGGAGTGGCAAAATAGAGGCTTTAGTAAAAGAGGAAAATAAGTTATGAAATAAAATTCTCACTGCAGGCAAATAAAGTCAACCAAGTTGAGGAAAGCTACTTTTAACTTCTGTGCACATTTATCCATGATCCAGAAAGGCTTGTTTTGCCCCAACATTAAGAAAAATTGGTGAGTTTTAAAGGAACATTCTCATCAGAGTCTAATAATATTGACTTTGGAATACGTAGGTAACAATTACAGATAAGGAAAATAGTGTCTAATGACACCTAGATGTTCTTTTCCACATCGTCATCTCTTTGAAGAATCTTTTAAAAATGCCTCTTAGGAATCCTACTTAATGTTTTACTGTTTTAGTAAAGAGTTGCATTTTTGTATTAAATTAGAAGTATTACAGTATTTTATTTAACTCCATATAACCTACTGTGTAAAACACATGTTCAAAATCATTACTCAGTGGCAACCCAATCGGTTTCAAGCAAAATGCCCAAAATAGATTCCAGGACCTACAAATCAAAGGAAAGACTGGCAATACTGTTCCTTTTCCTTTATGGAGAATTGGACCAAGATACTTAAAAGCATTAAAAGAAAAAAAATAATCAACAAAACTGACAGTAAAGACAGCACAAAAAACCAAAAAATTAAGCCATAAAACAAGATTAGAACAAGCCAGGAGCTTGTACTTTGGCCAATGAACATGCAACCAATTTCACTCTTTTCTTTTTATCTCTCACCCCTGGTTGGTTTCTTGAGGCAAATATAACATTTGGGCAGAGATTTGAAACCAGATTGTAGCAAGTATGCCACTTAAGATCCAGTGTGGAAACAGCTTTAAACTTCATCTGGCTCAAATATCATTTGAATTTGAACCAGCTATTTAAGTTTCATTTTTGTTATAATTTGTTTAACCTTAATAAAATAACCTTGTTATATTCTGTTATTTCTGTAATCCTTCTATTTTAAGATGTGCAGCCTACAACCTGGGGCTTTATTTGGTTATTTTCAATGTGGCGTTACAGTATCCTATTGTTTGTGTAGCTGGGAGAATGGAAATTTGGGTTGTAAGATTTATTAATAATTAAGATAAGAGTCATTTCATAGAATATTTGGCAATGTTCTTTCCCTGAATGATGCTTCAGAACTGCTTCACAAGCAGTGAACATAGCAGACTGATGTGATTGTTGAAAAATGAACAAAATCTACATCAAATCCTTCCAAACTAATTGTGAGTTTAGATCGTTTTTCCTGCTCCTGTGGAATTCTAATATCTACAGTCCAGTAGATTACAAACAACAAGATTTCTTCTTAAAGAAAACACAAAAGGTAAGCAGACATTTGAGGGATTTAACCTGAATCTTTATTTGTAGAATATAAGAGAAGGAACAAAAGACATATTTGAGATTCTTTTCTCCAATATATTTGTCACTTTAAGTTTATTTTGAGATATGAAAGTAAATTTGCTAAGGAGTACAATAGGCACAGGCTAGGGAGCTTTTTACAGACTTTCTTTCATTGCATATACAAAAAGTCAGGAGGAAAAATTTTCCTGTCATTACTCTTGTTTAGACACACACACACACACACACACACACACATACACACACGCACGGACATGCACGCACACAAATTCCAAAACAGCCTGTAGAATAAATGTGACTTTAAGTGGTAACACAGCATTCAGAATTCAATTTCCAGCCTGCAGTTTTATGCAAAATCTACAGGTATATGTAATAAAACAAAATCTCAGTGAGGAGTCTCCAGGCCAGGGTTAAAGCAATCATGTTAGTTGCTTTACTTTACTTTATTCTACATCTTATATAGGGACACACAGAGCTCTACCAAGGGGAATTAATTACCTAATCATAGAGAATACATGAAAGTGGTCAAACGCTGTGTTGTCAAGCACAGCACTCAAATTTTCATTAAAGGAGTGCATTTGCCAGCTAGAATAGAGCCTGACACTCCTAGGGGACTTAAAGACAATTAACAAGGATGAATACAAATTGACTAACAGAAACAGCTAAGTTGATAATAATCTCCGGTTTTAGAAGAATTTTTAAGAAAATATTTTAAAATCTGATTTTATAAACTTTGCTTTCCTTAGTCTGATTTTAATTCAATTCACAAAAGCCCTCATGTTTTTACTATCCTGTTAAGGATTCTTTTTATTTTCCCCTGATTTAAACAGTTATATCTTAGACTAGAAAATTGAAGATGTCCTTTTAAAGGATAAAGACTTTATAAGTACCTATATAAGAAAACTGCAGTCTATTTACCTTAAAACAAAATGCTAATACCCTAAATCCATTATTACAGTGTTATGGGCTGAATGTTTGTGTCCCTGTAAAATTTATATGTTGGAGGCCCTAACCTCCAACGTGATAGTATTTGGCGATGGGGCCTTCAGAAGGTAATTAGGGTTAGATAAGGTCATGAGGGTGGGGCTCTCCTGATGGGATTAGTGTCCTTATAAGAAGAGACACCAGAGAGCTCAGTCTCTTGGTCTTTCTGTTGGCCATGAGAGGACATATCAAGGATGCAGCCTTCTGAAAGCCAAAAAAAAGAGACTTTATCAGGAACTGAATTGCTCAGCACCTTGATCTTGGACTCCTCAACTTCCAGAACTGTGAGAAAATACATTTGTCTTATCTAAGCTACATAGTCAATAGCATTTTGTTATCAAAACTTAAGTAGATTAATACACATAATCAATAAGAAACTAATATTACACAAAGGCTTCCTGCTTAGGATGAAGAGGTCAGACTAACCTTACCTCTGTGTACCCCTGAGTAAGCCATTAACCTGTCTTAACTTATTTCTTCCTGTAAAAGATCGGAGTAATAGTCTCCACCTTATCCAGGTGTGTGAAAATTCAAACAAGATGAAGCAAAAGGCTTCACGGAGTCTCTGGCAAGTAGCAAAAGCTACATTAAGTTTGATTATGTGGGCCCATCACCACCACTTCCATAGAAAGTCATAGCCTGCAGATTCCATTCCTTATTTCTAATAGTAGCTTGTTGTACATTAAGATATACGTTGCATTTCTTTTTTTATGATGCCAAGAAGAGTTATTTCACTATTCGAATAGATCTTCTGAAATGTATTATCTCTTTATTGGAGTATGATGTTGTTTTTAAAATCTGGTTGTTTTCCAAGGGCCTTGAAATGAAACTCTAAACCTGTCTGAATATTATACAAATTATTCAATATAGTAAATATTTTTAAACATTTTATGTATGCTGGAAAAAATTCTAAACTATCTGTTTTGTTCTATTGATTCATTTTTTTCTTCCCATGACAATACTATTGGATTACAGAGAATCTATAACTTTTAATATCAGATAGGATAAATCTTCTTTTATTATACTTTTTCTTTACAATTTCCTGTAATTCTACTGTATTAACTTGAAGATATTTTATCCATCTCTCCTTAAAATATTTTGAAATTGGAATTAAAAGTATATATTAATTTGGGAAAAATTCACATTTTAATGATAAGTTTTCTCATGTAAGAATAGACTGTAGTTTTCCATTTGTTTGTACTTTGTTCTGTGCTCTTTAGTAAGATTTTCTATGACATTCTTTGCATAGATTTTGAATTTTCTTATTAAATTAATGCCCTAGTATTTTATAGTTTTTGATGCTATTGTAAATGAGTTATTTTATATTATCCAATTATTCCAATCTCAAGAAGTGTTGCTAGTATAGAAAAGGGTATTGATTTTTGTATTATGTCTCATATTTATCCTCTTTACCAATCTTTCTCCTTAATCTTAGTAGTTCTGTTACTGGAATATTTTGGTTTTGCTTTTACTTCCTTTTTTGGGGTATGTTTGTGGGGCTTAGAGTGAACATTAGGAATTCATAGAGAAATAAAAGGAATTCATAGAGAAATAAAAGTTAATGGAATATTACAGCATGTTAATCTGGTATTTTTAAGAGATTTTTTTTTAATCCTTTATCTCCCATTTGAAATATAAAGCACTTGGCTTGATGGATCTCAACATAGAGTTTCTTCCATAATGAGATGAAGTTACCTCAGAATGTGACATAGAAATGGTTAAAGGGAACTCTACTGCTTTTTGGTTCTGGGAGGATTATGGGTAGAAAGAATCGAAAGATGACAGCGAGATTGGAGAGATATTCAATTAAATACATTAGTTCAAAATTTAGCTCCCTAGACAGAGAAGACTCTTACTCTATTCCCCATTAGTGATCTAAAGAGATCCCTATGCAGAATCAATTTATGTTAACATGAAAATCATGGTCAGGCACAAAGAGGGTCTATTTTGTACCTGAGGCATTCCCTTGGTTCTGTGTGGCATGGGCACAAATATGAGCACCAGTAAGAATCCCATGGGGCCATAGCAGAACTCAGGTTTCATCACAGAAGAGCTTTTGGCGGTGCAAGTTTTATAGGGGGGAGGCACAGCTAAACCAGATGCCAGATGGAGAGTTTCATAGAGATTCAGTGCCTTCAGAACAACTGAGAGCCCAGCAAAGGATTAGTCAGCAGAGAGAAGGCACCAAGCCTGGATCAAGCTGAGAAATAATAGACTATAATTTCATCAGTCAAAAAGAAGCCCACCAGCCAAGGATGGGATAAAGCTGGCCAAACACTGGTGGACTCAGGTTGGCACACGCATCCAAAGACCAGTGCAAGGTCAAGTAATGCCCTCCTACACACTCAGGCCTTATTTTAAATGGGAACACAGGGAAGAAGGAAATAAACACAAGATTAGGCTACATCTGCAGAGAATATTTAAATTATTACATTATAATATATGTAAAAGGATTTGATTAAAATTAGATTTTTTTTCCTTGCCACTGTTAAAGAAAGAAATTTTTGTACCAAACACTTGGTAAAAACGACAAGGAAGACTTTATTCAAGACTTGCAATAGGGGTCAAAACTATTGCAATAAAGGAGAGAGACTGAACTCAACTGCAAATACAAAGGAATAAGGGGATTTATAGTCAACAGCAGGATGAGGGAGTGGATGGAAAATTACTAAGAGGAACTTGGTTAGGTATCAAGGGTGGAGGAAGAAGAGCTTGATTAGATACCAATAATGGAGGATTCTTGATACACTGGCTTAACAGGATTCTTTGTCAAAACTGACTTGGAGGAAGTTGGCAGTAGTGCTGAGTTGACAACATACAACCTGGCATGTTGATCCACGGCAATTTTTTCCCCTTAACGTAAAATCAAATGTCTCTGTTTATTGATATAAAGCTCTTTCTATAATTATTACAAAGCCTTCTTTTACTCATTCTCTAACTTTTAATGAAAGATGATATAATGTTCTATGTACTTTGTTCTAAGTTAAATTTTTAAGTTTTATATACATCATTTAAAAGTCAAATTATTCTATAAGGCTAATAGTGAAAAATAGCTCTGTCACACCATACCCTTGGATCCATAATCCACAGATTCTTTAACAAAATAAAATTTATATTTTTGATATTAATTTAATAAATTTTTCTTGAATCATGATACAGATGAAATCATTGTTTTTCTTTCACAGGTTAGATTTATTTAGAATTCACAACTGGGACTCTTAGGGATTTCTTAGGAATTTTGTGTTCCTCATTATCATTTTGGTAAAAATTCTAAGTATTCCATCCCTTTTTTTTTAATCTGGGAGAAAATGGTTTCTTGAATTTTACTGACCTATTTGTTCTTCCCTTTCCTCTTCTGTTTTTTCTTTTGGTTCTTTTATTAACTCCTCTACTTGACCCAATTCAAATAGCTCCTCCCCCTATAGCTATTACATTCTTATTTTGGTCTCATAATGTCTTTTTTGGCATTTACCTCATTATATTGCAACTGTTTATGTATTTATCTCCTCTTCTACTTTGTGAATGCATGAGGAGCAGAAGCTAAATATGATTGACTTTTGTATATCCAGTGCTAATGTATGGCTGGGCACAGAATAAGTGCTCAAAGATAATTTTGTGTGAAAATGTTGTAGAAAAAAATAAAAATTTTAAAAATCCTTGTGATATTTACAAACTATTTCAAGAGATGACACAAGTAAGGCAGTTTACATTTTTTTCTCTTTGTTAAAGAAATAGAGTTCCTATTTTACAATTTAAAAGAAAATTTTAAAAACATTTATGGTATTTCTTTGTTATATGGCTATCTGGAAAGAAAAAAGAAAGATTTAAGAAAGATTAAAGAAAGAGAAAAAAAGGTGATTAAAATATCAGGAGGCAGAGATGAGAAGAAGGACCAAATATCATGTTCACACTAGGGAGAATTTCAGTTTTATACTTAATCAAGCTATTGAATTATGCCAGTACACAAGTCTGCAGAACTCTGGGGAGTAACATATTACCAGTAAATAAATAACTGTACATCTCAATAGTAAAGACTCTTTGTAAGTGGGAATTTTCATGTCTTCGATACCATTTAAACAGGAGTCGAATGACTACCAGTAATATAATGGAAGACTTGGTCTAGATCAATAGTTTTCAAACTTTGCTTTTTACTGGAGTTCCTCAGTGGTCCTCAGAATTCATGGGGCAGGGGGAGCAGACAAGGTTTTCATCTTCTTCTTCAATTAGAACAGTTCTGCTTTTATTAGTTGTATATATTGAGGTTTCAAGTAAAGAAGTGAAAAGTGTTCCACTGACTTAACAACATTTGAAAACTGTTAGTCTATATTTCATTGCTTCTCAAACTTGCCTGTGCATCAGAATCCCCTGGGGAGATTCATAAAGGTACTAATTTCTGAGTTTTTTTCCATACCTGCTAAATCCAACTCTATGGGGCTGGGTTGTAATATCTGTATTTTTACCAAGCTCCCAGGCAGATTTTATTCATCTGGCTTTTCGAAGTAATGTTCTCTAGGGCTTTTTACAAATTTTAAGGTTTTATAATTCTTATTAAGTTTAGTTAAATTTATAACTAGAAAAAAAATTCACAATCACAGACAGCATCTACTTCGATACTTGTGGATTATCAGGAGGACTGGATTGAAGCATTAAAACAGTTAAATAGATACCTACGTTATTGTAGCCTAAACTTAGTTTATGAGGTACAAAAATATGGTGGGTGAAAACAAAATATTGATTGCTTGAGTAAATGTAGAAATGACTAAACAATAAGCAATCATTATATATAGGTGTGTGAGGTGGATAATAAGGACACACCTGGAAAACCCAGGGCCCCACCCACCACCTGAGGCAATAGAGTACCTCTCCAGAGGAAGAAGAGATAGTTATCGGACCCAAAACAACATTGCAGGTTGATCTTCTCAGCAAATGCCACCTCCTGACAGGGAGGTCAAATTGTATGCTCTTTTACTGCATTTACTGACTTATCACACAGGATGTGGTCAAATCACACTCAGGAGCACTACCTACTAGCTCAGAGACTAAACCAGACATGTCATTATCTAAAAGAATATCCAAAGGTAAGAAGCAACAGCTGATCCATATGGCAACAAATCAATGAAGAAACTCTGGACGGATGAAGAATCAAACTGAAACGACACTCCCAAAGGGGAGCACCAGCTCTCTAGCAATGGATATCAACCAAATTCAGAATGCTAAAATGACAGAAGAATTTCAAACATGGATTTTAAGAAAACTCAATGATATGCAAGGGGAAATGGATACTCAACACAAAGAAACCACACACACACACACACACACACACACAAAATCCAAGAATTGGAAGAAAGATTCACTAAAGAAATTGAAACATTAAAGAAAAATCAAACCAAACATCTGGAAATGAAGAATTTATTCAAGGAATTATAGAACCCAGTGGAAAACCTCAAGAATAGGGTAGATCAAACAGAGGAAAGAATCTTAGGGATTCAATTAAACAAGTCAGTCACAGAGATAGAGCAGAGAAATCAGAGAAAAGAGCAAAGACTACAAGAAATATGGGATTACGTGAAGAGGCCTAACATGAGAATTATAGGCAACCCAGTGGGTGAAGAAGAAAATACACGAAGGTTGGAAAAACTATTTGAGGATATAATGGAGGAAATTTTCCTGGCCATGCTAGAAATCTAGATATCCAGATACAAGAAGCTCAAAGGACTCCTGGGAGATTCATTGCAAACAGGAAGACATCACAACACATAGTCATCAGACAGGCCAAAATAAAAATGAAAGACGCCCTCCTACAAGCTGTAAGGTGAAAGAAGCAGGTAACCTTCAGAGGAAAACCCATCAGAGTAACTGCAGACTTCTAAACTGAGAGCTTACAAGCCAGAAGAGACTTGGGGACATTCTCGCTCTTCACAAACAGAATATTGCCCAGCTAGAATCTTGTACCCTGAAAAACTAAGTTTCTTATATGAAAGAAAAGTAAATACCTCAGACAAGCAAAGACTGAGGGAATTCATTAAGACAAGACATGCCCTCCAGGAAGTACTCAAAACAGCATTACACACAGATCAGCACAATAGACACTACCAGTAGTAAAATTATCCAACAGCTAAAGGTCAAAGGCCAATTACCACAATGGCTCAAGAGAGAAAAAAAGCAATGAAGTTCAACTGAACAGGATGAACAGAAATCAGCCCTACTTTTCAATTCTTTCAATAAATGTGAATGGTTTGAACTGCCCACTAAAGAGATATAAGCTGCCCGAATGGATAAATATACACAATCCAAGTATCTGCTATCTTCAGGAAACATACATAACCCAAAAGGATGCATTCAGACTCTAGGTGAATGGATGGAAACCAATATTCCATGCAAATGGAAGCAAAAAGAAACCTGGCATAGCAGTTCAGATTTTAGATAACTTAGTCTTCAAATCAACAAAAGTAATGAAAGACAAAGATGGTCCCTGTATAATGCTAAAGGGTACAATTCAACAAGAGGACATAATTCTAAATATTTATGCACCTAACTCAGGTGTACCCAGATTCATAAAGCAAATCCTACTTGATATAAATAAAATGATAAACAGCAGCACTGTTATAGCTGGGAACTTCAACACCCCTCTGATAGAACAGGACAGATCCTCCAAACATAAAATAAACAAAGAAACAATGAACTTAAACAGAAGTCTGGAAAAAATGAGCCTGACTGACATTTACAGAACATTCTACCCCAAAACCACTGAACATACATTTTTCTCATCAGCTCATGGGTCATTCTCTGAGTTTGACCATATCCTAGGGCACAAAACATGTCTCAACAAATTTAAGAAAAATAGAAATTAGGCCATGCATCTTCTCAGACCACAGTGGAATAAAATTAGAAATAAACTCCAACAGAAACTACCTTGTCTACACAAAGTCATAGAAACTAAACAACATTCCTCTGAATGATTATTGGGTTAAGGAGGAAGTTGAGATGGAAATCAAAAGATTCTTTGAACCAAATGATAAAGGACATACAAGTTATCAAAATCTGTGGGACACAGCTAGAGCAGTCCTGAGACAAAAATTTACATACATAAATGCCTACATCCAAAAGGCAGAAAGATCACAAATCAACAATCTACTGAATTGTCTCAGAGAACTGGAAAAGGATGAGGACACAAACACCAAACACAGCAGAAAAAAGAAACAACAAAGATCAGAGCAGAAATAAATGAAATTGATGACAAAAATGGAAGACTAATAAAACAAAGATTAATAAAACAAAAAGTTGATTCTCTGAAAAAATAAACAACATTGACATGTCTCTTGCTAGAATAATGAGAAGCAGAAAAGAAAGGACTCTAATAAGCTCAATCAGGAATGAAAAAAGGAGAAATTACAGCTGATACCATAGAAGTACAAAATATCATCTATGAATACTATAAAAACCTCTATGCACATAAACTTGAAAACATGGAGGAAATGGACAAATTCTTAGAAACACACAGCCTCCCTAGGCTCAATCAGGAAGAAATAGAATCCCTGAACAGACCAATATCAAGTACCAAAATTGTAACATCAATAAACACCTTCCTAGAAAGAAAAGTCCTGGACCAGATGTGTTCACACCCAATTTTTCCAGACCTACAAAGAACTGCTGCCTATCCTGCAGGAATAATTCCACAACATGGAAGGAAGAAATCCTCCTCAACATGTTTTGTGAAGCCAACATCACCCTAATACCAAAACCAGGAAAGGATGTGATAGAAAGAGAAAGCTATAGACTAATATCCTTCATGAATGGAGATATAAAAATTCTCAAAAAAATCCCAACAAACAGAATTGAGGTGCTTATCAAAAATATAATCCATCACAACCAAGTGGGATTCATCCCAGAGATGCAGGGATGGTTCAACATATTCAAATCTATAAATGTAATTCAAGACATAAATAAGAGTAAACTAAGGACCATATGATCCTCTCAATGGATGCAGAAAAAAAATTGACAAAATTCAGCACCCTTTCATGATAAGAATATTTAACAAAATAGGCACAGATAAGACTTACCTCTAAATGATGAAAGCCATATATGACAAACCCACAGCCAACATCATACTCATTAGGGAAAAATTGAAAGCACTCTTGCTTAGAACTGGAGCCAGACAAGGTTGCCTTCTATCACCACTTCTCTTCAACAAAGTGCTGGAAGTTCTAGCCAGAGCAATCAAACAAGAGAAGGAAATTAAGGGCATCCAAATGGAGGTGGAAGAACTCAAACTATCACTCTTTGCTGACGATATGATCTTATATCTAGAAAACCCCAAAGATTGTGTCACTAGACTACTGGAATTTATAAACAAATTCAGTAAAGTCTCAGGTTACAAAATCAATGTACACAAGTCAGTAGTATTCCTATATACCTATAATAGTCAAACTGAGAACCAAATCAATGACTCAATACCCTTCAGAATAGCAACAAAGAAAATAAAACGCCTATGAATTATTTAACTAAGGAGGTAACAGACCTCTACAGGGAGAACTATGAAACACTGAGGAACGAAATTGCAGAGGATGTAAATAGGTGGAAAACCATATCATGCTCATGGGTTGGCAGAATCAACATTGTTAAAATGTATATTCTACCCAAAATAATCTTTGGATTCAATGGAATCCTTATTAAAATGCCAACATCATTTCTTGCAGATCTAGAAAAAATAATTCTATGCTTCATATGGAACCAGAGAAGATCCTATATAGCAAAAGTAATCTTAAGTAAAAAGATCAAATTTGGAGGCATCAATTTACCACACTTCAAGCTATACTATAGGCTATAGTAACTAAAACATCATGGTACTAGCACAAGAGCAGAAACGTAGACCAATGGAACAGAAATGAGAATACATATGTAATACTATCCTCATATAGCCATTTAATCTTTGATAAAGCAGAAAAAAAAAACATGCACAGGGGAAAAGAATCCTTATTCAATAAATGCTGGGAAAATTGTATAGCCACATGTAGAAGACTGAAACAGGATCCACACTTTTCACATCTCACAAAAATCAACTAACAGTGGATAAAAGACTTAAACCTAAGGCACAAAACTGTAAGAATTCTAGAAGAAAATGTTGGAAAAATTCTTTTAGACATTGCCCTAGGGAAAGGATTTATGAAGAAGACTCTGGAGGCAATCACAGCAATAACAAAAATAAATTAATGGGACCTGATCAAATTAAAAAGCTTCTGCACAGCCAAGGAAACTATCATGAGAGCAAACAGACAACCTACAGAATGGGAGAAAATATTTGCATGCTGCACATCTGATAAAGGGCTGATAACTAAAATCTACAACAACTCAGGAATATTAGCAAGAAAAATATCAAACAACCCCATTAAAAAATGGGCAAAGGACATGAACAGAAACTTTTCAGAAGAAGACTAATGGTGAACAAACATATGAAAAAATGCTCAACATCTCTAATCATCGGGGAAATGCAAATCAAAACCACAATGAGATATTACTTAATGCCAGTGAGAATGGTTTTTATCAAAAAGTCTCCAAACAATAAATGTTGGCATGGATGCAGAGAGAGAGGAACACTCATACACTGCTGGTGGCACTGCAAACCAGTACAACCTTTGAAGAAAGTGATATGGAGATACCTGAAAGAACTAAAAGTAGAACTACCATCTGATCTAGCAATCCTGGGCATCTACCCAAAGGAAAAAAAGACATTCTATAAAACAGACTTCTGCACTCAAATGTTTATAGCAGACCAATTCACAAGTGCAAAGATATGGAAACAACCCAAGTGCCCATCAATCCATGAGTGGATTAATAAAATGTGGTATATTTATGCTATGGATTTCTACTCAGCCACAAAAAACAATGGTGATTTAGCACCTCTTGTATTATCCTGGATGGAGCTGGAGCCCATTCTACTAAGTGAAGTATCAAAAGAATGGAAAAACAAGCACCATAAGTACTCACCATCAAACTGGTGTTAACTTATAAACACTTATGTTCACATATGGTAGTAACATTCATCAGGTGTTGGGCAGGTGGACAGGGGAGGAGGGGATGTGTATATTCACACCTAATGGGTGTGGTGCACACTATCTGGGTGATGAACGTACTTGAAGCTCTGACTCGGGTTGGGCAAAAGCCATATATGTTACCTAAACATTTGTACCATAATATGCTGAAATAAAATAAAGCAAATCTGAGAAGTGGTGGATTATGTATGTAGTGTGCATATCAATGTCTGTACAAGGCATGTATGAATATGTCCCATCATTCATTCATTTATGCCACAGTATTTACTGACTTCCTCCTTTATGCACAGTCCTATTATAATATGGTACACTATAGGGAAGATAGAGAAGGTCCTTGCTCTTATACTTACATTGTATTTGAAAAGGGGAAAATAAAAATAAGTAAAGATAGGATCAAGATGGCTGAGTAGACACAGGTAGTATGTTCCTCCTCCATGGAGAAAACCAGAATAGTTAGCAGATTCTTACATTTCAAACAGATCATCTAGGAGAGCATGCTAGGATTCATCAGGGAAACTATAGGAAGCACCAAAAGTGGGTAAGGAGAGGGTTCCGGGCAACTTACCCAGATGGGGACTGGCTAACAGCTGGGAGAAGCTCTGGATATGAGGAAACAGCAAGAGAGAAGCCCTCAGGATTCTACTCATGGAGAAGAGCTTTTACGATATTGGCTACAAGAAAACTCCCCTACCCACTCAGGTCTGAGGCCTAACATAGGGAACTGCCTGGAGAGTCAGTAGAGATGTTGTTTCGGAAAGGAAACTCACACAGAATTCCACAGGCATCTGGGCCTAGAATAGCTTCAGCTGGGTCCCATTCTGAGAGCCTAGATACCCATTACTATGAAACCATCTATGGCTACTGCAAGGCCCCAGGTACAGACAGAGGAGCCCAAGTGCTCCCACGCACCCCTGGGAAGGTACCCAGTGCCCTGCTATGGGTTGCTGTTGAGACAGACATGAATGGACAACATTTTCCAGTTTCTCACTCATGCTGCCTGCCTGGGTGGAGCCCTGGCCTTTCCCGTTGCGGATCCAAGGCACCGTCTTGAGAGTTTGACACTGAACTTTGCCCCACCCTCTGGCTGAGTTTGGTCTTGAAGCAGCCACAGCCCTCATCTGTCAAGGGAGGAGCAGGGAAACCAAGCTTTCCAGCATGCATCTGGGACAGTGCCCACCTTCCCACAGCCAAATGCAATGGGACCAAGTCTAGAGAGAATAGTACTCCCCACAGCTTTCTGCCAGAGCAACCTGACTGAGAAGGAACCCCACCCTCTCTGGTCACAGGCCCAGGGGGCCATTTTGGGAGTTTGAAGCTGGGCATCACCCTGCTCTTGGGCTGAATTTGGGCTGACTGATGCTCACTTTCACCACTTTTATTCAACATACACAGTACTGGAAGTCCTAGACAGAATAGTCGGGCAAGATTTCTCTGGAGAAATCCTGATTTGGATTCCAAAGGGCATCCAAATTGGAAAAGAGGAAGTCAAATTATTTCTGTCTGCTGATGATAAGATGTTATACCTAGAAAACCCTAAGGACTCCTCACAAAAAATTCCTAGATTTGATAAATGAATTCAGCAAAGTGTCAGGTTATAAAATTGATGTACAAAAACCAATAGCATTTCTATACACCAATAATTACCAAGCTGAGAACCAAATCAAGAAGTCAATCCCATTTACAATAGCTGCAAAAAGCCTAAAATATCCAGAAATAAATTTAACCAAGGAGGTGAAAGATCTCTACAAGGCGAGCTACACATAACTGATGAAAGACAGTTTGTGTTGTAGACAACACAAACAAATGGAAAAATATCCCTTGCTCATGGATCAGAAGAATCAACAATGTTAAAATGACCACACTGCCTAAAGCAATCTACAGAGTCAATGCAATGCCTATCAAAATACCAACATAATTTTTCAGAGAATTAGAAAAAGTAATTATAAAATTCAGATGGAACCAAAAAACAGCCTGAATAGCTAAAGAAACCCTAAGTAAAAAGAAGAAAGATGGAGGCATGCCTTCAAATCATACTATAAAGCTACAGTAATCAAAACACTTGTGATACTGGCATAAAAATAGACATATAGATCAATGGAACAGAATAGAGAACACAGAAATAAAGGCTCATGCTTATAGCCAACTGATCTTGGACAAAGTTGACAAGAACATGCACTGGAAAAAGGACACCTTTTTAAATAAACAGTGCTGGGAAAATTGGATAGCCATATGTAGAAGAATAAAACTGGATCCCTGTCTCTCACTATATACAAAAATTACCCCAAGATGAATTAAAGATTTAAACATAAGATCTGAGACAATAAAATCCTAGAAGAAAATCTTGCTAAAATTCTTCTGGACATTGGCCTAGGCAAATAATTTGTGTAAGACCCCAAAATCAAATGCAATAAAAATAAAAATAGATAAATGGGATTTAGTTAAACTAAAAAGCTTCTGCGAGGCAAAATAAATAATTGAAAGGAACTCAAATAACTCAGCAAGAAAAAAAAGAAATAAGTCCCTTAAAAAGTGGGCAAATGACATGGACAGGCATTTTCAAATGAAGTTATACAAATGGCCAACAAAAGTTATGAAAAAATGCTCAACATCACTAATCATCGGGAAAATGCACATTAAAACCATAATAAAATATCACCTTACCCCAATTAGAATGGTCACTATTAAAAAGTCAAAAAACAATAGATGTTGGCTGGGATGCAGTGAAAAGGGAACACTTACACACTGTTGATGGAAATGTAAATTAGTATAACCTCTATGGAGACCAGTATGGAGATTTCTCAAAGAACTAAAAGTAAATCCACCATTTGACCATGCAATCCCACTACTGGGTATCTACCCAGATGAAAAAGAATCATTATATCAAAACAATACCCCTACTCATATGTTTATCACAGCACAATTCACAATCACAAAGATACGGAATAAACCTAAGTGCCCATCAGCCAATGAGTGGATTAAGAAAATGTGATATATATGGGGTACTACTCAGCAATAAGAAAGAATGCAATAATGGCTATTGCAGCAACTTGGATGGAACTGGAAGCCTTTATCCTAAGTGAAGTAACCCAGGAACAGAACAATAAATGCCACATGTTCTTACTTATAAGTGGGAGCTAAACCATGACTACACAAGGGCACACAGAGTGGTATAGTGGACATTAGAGACTAAAAAGGCAGACAGGTGGGAGTGGGCGAGGAATGAAGAATTACCTATGGGGTACAACGTACACTACTCAGGTGTTGGGTACACTAAAATCCCATACTCCACCACTATATAACACATACATATAATGGAATTCAACTTCGACCTCCCTAAACCTATTAAAATAAAATTTAAAGAGTACTTCCAAAAATGAAAAAAAAAGTAAAATGCTAAGTAGGATAATTTAAGATGTGTAAGAGCTATGAAAAAAAAGCTGGCAATGACATAAAGCATGTCTGAGATACTGATGATATATAGATTAGGATGACCAGAGAAGGATTTTTTTGAGGAAGTGTCATTTGAACTGAGAAAAGGAAAACATAAAGGAGAGTCATGTGATCATGTAAGAAAGAACATTCCATGCAGAGGAAACAGAAATGCAAAAGCCCCTTGCTCTTCATGGTTTAGTCCCTGTCTTGCCTCAGCTCTCCTGAAGTGCATAGCTCTGGTCACTAAGACCCAGAGTCCTCTGGACTTGACCTCTTTCTCACTTATTGCATCTTTGGTACCGGAATGTCACTATCCACTTATACCAATAGGTATGATGCTCTCATTTGGATTTCATTCTTTCTGTATTCAAAACTAAAGCCTCCTTGTTTAAATTATATTTCCATTTTTCTAGCCAGACAATACTTTCATGGATTTCTAAGAATGGGCATCTTTTTAAAATTTCCATAGACAGTTTACCTAAAAATGTGCACAGTAAGTAATTTTCACATTTAACTGTGGTATCTTTTCAGGTCTGGAGTATAAATATACAAGGCTATATAGAAAAAGCCCTTTAATATTGGAGTAATTCATGTGATTCTAATAGTCCTAGGGGGTTGGGGGTTCCATTAAAATGTATAATAGTGACTTGCTCATTTTAAAGCTACTGTTAGTTTCTGAGTTTCTGATTCCTACTCCAAATCATCAAAGCTGAAATTTCCTGGGGTGCAGTGTACATTCTGAGAAGTTTTCTTTCAATGGCAGTCTTGCCAATAGTCCGTTGTTTATTGATGATATGCTGCAGGGGTGGTCCAAGAGCTAGTTTTCATTAATATTCATCAATATCTCGAGTGAAGGAAAAGCAAATTAACTTTCTGTGTTACCAGAAGATTCTAAATGTGATGCAGAGAATGGCATCAGGGAACCAAATTGCACTTCAAATAATCATGAGAGATTTATTTGACAGTGAAAATGAATAACCCAGAGATTATTCTCTTAAGTTCTCCATACAGCATCCTGTAGAAGTAACAATAGACTAATAATAACAACAAAAAAAGTCTGGAAGTTAGTTCAAAATGGGAAAAACAAGAAAGCAAAGACCATGACTCAATATTCACCTGTCTGCTTCCAGCCTCCCTCCCTGTCCCAAAATGCCAGCTGAGCCTCCTCCCCGGCAACCTGACGGCCCGTGAAGGAAGCGCAGTGCAGCAAGTCTCTCACTTTCAGTAGATTTGGTGTCAAGAATAAAAGATACTAGATCACTTTTTTACGGGCACACTTATAACTTTGGCTCAAACGGTACAAAAGCAAATTATGTAACTGAAATGTGTGTAACCCCATAATATTCTGAAATAAAAAAAAGAATAAAGAGTAATAAGAAGATAACAGCAAGAAGATAAGAGCAATACAGCAAAGCTTCATGGGCAAGTGTTTTCCGTCTATGGGAAAAATTGCCACCTTTTAAAGATACGTCTGTACAAATGACACCTTCAAAGGAGCAACTAAAGGTTTTAGGGGGTGAGGGTGTATAGGCCCATCTGTAAATTTCAGGCATCTGTGGTTGCCGTGAAACACAGAGGTAAAAGTGAAGGTCAATTTCACTCTGTGTGTAAGCCCTCGTTATTATGTCTGTGTTCCATTTCTTTACGATATTTAATAGACTTCCATATTTTTAAGTCTCGTTGCATATGTTCCTTTTACCCTAAGCGCCTCATCTTCGTATTGGAAGAAGGAGCCACAAATAGCTAGAGAAAAAGTATTTATGTTATTTTCTCTCTTTTGAAGACAGATCATGGGGAATTAAAAAGACACAAGGATAAACATGAAATTAATGTTTATTCTAGCCTGTCTAACAGTATGTACTATATATTTTAATTTGAAGTTGTAAGTGAGGTAGCTCTAGCTCCATATTCAGTCATCACTCATTCATTCATTAACAATTTTTAAACATAATAGGTGCTAGGAAATCTGCTAAACCCTGGAGATGTAGTGGTAAGCCATATGCACACTTTCTTCTGAGAATATAACTGAGTGGGAGAGATAGAAAATTAAACAAATATTGCAAATAAAATAATAAATGCTATGGTAGAAAAGCATGTTTTTCTGTAATCGGGGTCAGGGTGGAGTCAAGAAAAGCTCTCAGATGAACAACATTCAAGTTGATCCTTAAAGGGTGGGAGGAAGTGATTAGGAGAAAAGGAAAGGAGAGAGAGCGTGGTCAGAGCTTCAAAAGTGTGAAAGTGTGGAGTCATTGCAGTAAGTGGAGGGTGGTGGTGATTGTGGTGTGTGTTTATGTACACTGCTGCAACGATTTTTGGAACTGCAAAAGCAACAGTTGGTAAGAATATTAGATTCAGCAAGGACAACTTTGTTCAGAAAAAATAATGTATATGCTTGGTTTTGATATTTTAATATTTTTCCTCTAGAACAGTAGCTTTTTTTTAACCTTGATAAGAAATACATTTATTAATACTTCATGAGTACCTACATGCATATGTGAAATAAATGTTTTATAAAACAATACCTAGCTCACTATAGTGTGAGGCATTCATATTTTCTAATCTTTCCTGTTTTATAAATAATTTTTCTTTTTATTCAAAAGAATATTTTATGCTATGTAAAATATATGTAACATAAAATTGACCATTTTAAACATTTTTAAGTATACAGTTCAGTGGCATTAAGGACATTCACATTATTGAGTAACCATTGCTACCATCTCAAGAACATTATTAATTTTTCCACACTGAAACTTTGTACTCATTCAAACATAATTCCCATTTCCCTATCTGCCCATTACCTGTCAATCACCATTCTACTTTCTGTCTCTGAACCTGCCCACTCTAGGACCTCACATAAGTGGAAGAATATGATACTTAATCTTTTGTGACTGGTTTATTTTACTTAACATAATGTCTTCAAGGTTGATCCATGTTGTAGCATGTGTCAGAATTCCCTTCTTTTTAAGGTTTTCTCCATTTCGACAATTTAGTGTTCTAAATGTTTTATATACACAATCTCATTTAAACCTAATGAAAACCTACATTTTTTTTCTTTTCCACTCTAAAGACTCAGTTTTAGACCTACTAAAATATCTGTGTCTTACTCGTAGGTCAAAACTCATAGTTAGAAAATCTCTGATCAATGGCATGTCCTAAAGCTAAGTGTGAGTTAAAATAAATGCAAGGCACATATTCAGGGAGAACATAAGATGGAGAAAAATAAAAATATTCAGAAAGGGACCAGCTGATGCTTTAGCATACTGAGAGCTAAAAGCTGTATGCATTGCTTAGGATCCAGGATTATGGTAACATTATGTAGCCTATGAAAGACCCTGAACCGTCATATATGAGGAACCACTGAAAAAAACACTAATGCTTAGCCCAGAAAGTGTGATGGCTTTTTAAATATTAAGGACTCTTTTTAATCGTAATTGCTCTAATTGCTATTATCACACAGCCAGGGATAATGATAGCCGACACCGAAGAGACAGTATATGTTAGGCACTTTTCTCAGTGCTTGTGGCAAAGACATTGCTATGTGCTCACTAAACCTACATACTATTCTTCCAGGGCAAACCAATAGCCTTCATTTTCCAGGTCTTTTATGGGTGAGCATGGCACATGGCTGATGACTGGTTCTAGCCAACAGTTTGTGAGTAGAAGAGATAGGGGACAGTTCTGGGCGACGGTCGCTAAGAGCCTCTGTCCTTCTTCCCTCTCCTATGTGGCCATTATCACTGTATCAAAGATAGAAGATCCAGTGGAGGAATCCAAGATCCTGGGTAACAATGATGCTCCCAGGTAGAAGGAGCCTGTATCCTTGAATTGTCCAATTTTATTTATCTTACAACAGTAAGAAGTAAGTCTTTTTTTGTGGTAAAGCTCTGTGATTTGGGGCTTTTTTTTGTTGTTGTTGTTGTTGGTACAGCAGTTAGCTTACACTGATTAATACTGGACCTGATATATTAACTTATTAATCTTCCTTATAGCTATAATGTTGATGAGAAAAATGAGACCATAAAATTTAAGTAACTTGCCCACAGTCACACAACTAGTAACCGTTCGGGCCAAGGTTCAAACCAGGCCGCCTGGTTCCAGGGTCCATTCTCTACCATTGGAGTCTACCCATTGGCACTGAGCAGTATTTGACTCATCCAATTCTCACAGCAACACCCTGAGGTGTTCTCCCCATTATATTGATGTAAGTGACAAAATTTGAGTTTGAGAAGGGATGATGATTACTATGTTGCAGAGTTATCATTGGAGACTAAGTTTGTAAGACTCTAAAGCTCTTTTTAAAATGCCATAATTTTTACAACACAGCGTACAATGTAGATACAGAATCTATGCAGTTCGTAGGGCAGAGGAACCACAGGAGCAGAAGCCACAGGGAACTCAATCTTAGTTTAACCATGGAAGATTTTTCTAGCCATTTTCGCTGTCCAACGTTGGAGTGAGGCTGCCTCACGAGGCGGCGATTCCCCATCACAGGATTGCAACACAGGCTCCAGGAGATTTTAAGAGAGATGTTTTAAAGAGGACTACTGCATGGGCTCTGTGTTTTACCTGGCAATCACTAAAATGCCTTTAACATTT
The DNA here is from genome assembly GCA_004363605.1 of Indri indri. Lineage (NCBI taxonomy): Eukaryota > Metazoa > Chordata > Mammalia > Primates > Indriidae > Indri > Indri indri. Next base: position 14,492 of record RJWJ010007950.1, on the reverse strand, counting down.
GAAACTCTGTGATAAGGACCTATTAGAAGGTTGGGTACTTAAGATTCCAGAGCGGCAAACCCTGTACTGCAGAGCCATATGGTAAGTGACAATCTGTGGAACCTGAATGTGGCAGGTTAGACGGAGTTAATAATTAACGATCCATAAATGCCATTATCTGCTCGATATTGTTATGATTAGGTGTCAGTCGCAAGCGGAGACTCAATGGCTGCTGTTAGACCTCTGTTCTAATTAGCAGGCATAAGAATCTAGTTGTGAACTTGGGATGTTGCTGAAGGCAAGGGAAACAACCTCAAAGAGAAGCGACAGAAGAGAAACAGATGTGAATGTTTTAAGGCCTGATAGGCCATTTCCTTACCCCTGCCTTTGTCTGGAGACTGGTGTCCTGAGACACATCCACTCTCTTCAAGAAGGCTGCCTGACCTTGACCAGACGCTTCATTGTTTAATGTGTTCATTATGTCTGAGGTCGGCTTCAATTTTTCAGGTCCTCATCTCGCTGCCTGGGGATAAGTGTATAAAAAGCCTATCATCAAAACATCATGCCTTCAGCTCCACAGGTCTTTTGGCATCCTCTTCAGGATTTCAAAAACACAGACAAAACGCAAGTCACATTTTACATCCAGTGTGGGATAATTTTTTTCTTTGCTTTACAGTATGTGCCAAATTTGATTCCTGTGACAATTCATATTGTACAAAGTGAAAGGAAGCTTTTCAGCCTGTTCTTTTTTTCTTCCTTCCACATGGCTGATTGATTCATCTCACACTACAAACTCTTTTTCTCCTGAAAATGTGATCTCTGGTGCTTTAAATGAATATATTACCACTTAAATGGTGCAACATGGCATAGTGTTTCCATTTCAAAGAACAGGTGACAGATTTGGAGAGAACTGAGATTAAAATACAGCTCTGATTGCTTATTAGCTATGAAACACTGAGCAAGTCACTTCTCTGGGCTTCCATTTCCTTAACTGAAAAATCGAGGTGACTCTGGGGTTGCAAATTCCTTCTCTTACCTAAGATTCTTCATATCCCTTAATTATTTTATTTACCATGTATTTATTTGACAGCACATGTTCATTGCCTGCCTTCTGTGTTTCAACCATGGCATTAAGCAGTCAATAAGACCTGCTATTGTGGAGCTTAAAGTATGCTAGGAAATATAAGTTAAATAGCCAATTATCCAGATCATCACTCACTTACAATTGTGAATAGTGCCATGAAGGAAAAGAAAGAGTGATTAATAGGGAACAGGACCTATTACAAGGAATTGGAGAAGGCTGACCTGAGAAAATGACATTTAAGTTAACTTCATTCATTCATTCATTCATTCATGTATTTATTATTTTATTTGACAAGTATTTATTAAATATTGCTTTTATACTCTGCACTATGATAAGTTTTAGGGATATTGTAGAGAAAAAAGGTAGACAAAATTCTCTCAAAGAGCTTAAAAACTAAATGACTTTTTTTCTAATTTTATCCTCGGTACCAAAATACAATATTGGAGACTGAGGAGATTTGTTAAAAGACAATAAAATGGAGAAAGCACTCTGAGGTGAAAGTAGTGGCATTTATATTATGAAAAAAAAAGAATAAAACAGGAAGGAAACTTAAAGTAAGTTAAAGCTCTGGCTGAGAAAAATATGGAGAAGAAAAATTTATGTGTAAAACTTGGTAATTTGTTTGGGGAACTTGGTTTGAAGCCAGAAAGAGTTCTGATGAGAATATTACTGAAAGCCGTTACTCAGCTCTCTGATTTGGTTGGGTGCTTATTCCTTCCAGAACAAATAGTCACATTGTTTACTAACTTGCAGACCCAGTGACAGCGCAAAGCAAACTACATAATCTGTGAATTTAGCTGTCAAATTCAAATAACACTCTGATACCTACTTAGAAAATCGGGAGAAATTTTCCTCATTACAGACATTCTGTCTCATCTTAACATTGAAGGAAATTCATGCTGTCATTTGTTGGTAGCACTTTGTTGGCATGTAAATGAGACCACAGTATCCGTACTCACAGGGACAATCGTCGTCAACTTTCCTACCCCGTCAGATGAGTTCACATATTGGATGTCTGATTTATCAACGTGAATGTTGGCTTTGCTTCTAAATATCTGTTAAGTACTTCCTCTTCTGGTCCTCACCACCTTTTCTGTCACAATCACCTCGATTCTGCGATAATTGCAGTAGCCACTTACCTGGTCTACATTCCATTTATTTTGGCACCCTCACCAAATGCGTCTTCACACTGCAGCCCAAATGACCTTTTCAAAAACGCAAACCCGGTTGAGCTACTTTCTGCTTATTAGCTTCAGAACTACAAAAAAATTTGTCTATGGCCTTGATTGGCCTGACTCCTGCCTCCCTCTTTAGCCTCATCATGGATGGGGGCACCAATAACATTTTTAGAAAATGTATTTAATAGATTTTATTTTTAAGAACAATTTTATGTTTACAGCAATAGTGAGAGAAAGATACAGATTTTGTGTTTGCCCCCTACCCTGACACATGCAAAGTCTCCCCCTTATTGGTGACCTACACTGACTCATCATTGTCGCCCAACATCATAGTTTGAATTAGGGTTCATTCACGGTGTTGCACACCCTCTGGATTTGTGCAAATACATAACGACATGTATCCAGCATTACAGGACCATACCGAGTAGTTTCACTACCCTGCAAATCCTCTGTGCTGGGCCTAAACTCTCCCCCTCCCCTGCCTCAGACCCTGTCAATCGCCGATCATTTTACTGCCCCCGCAGCTTCGCCTTTTCCATAACGCTGTATAGTTGGAATCATGCACTATGCAGCCCTTTCAGATTGGCTTCTTTCACTTAGTAATATGCATTTAAAGTTTCCTTCATGTCTTTTCATGGCTAGATAGCTTATTTTCAGTGCTGAATAATATTCCATAATCTGGATGTACCATGGTTTACCTATCCATTCACCGTACTGAAGGCGATTTTGGTTACTTTCAAGTTTTGGCAATTATGTATAAAGCTGCCACAAGTACAAGTTTTTGTGTAGACATACTTTTTCAACTCCTTTGAGGATATGCCAAGTAGTGTAATTGCTAGATTGTATGGTAAGACTATCTTTAATTTTGTAAGAAACTGTAGAACTACTTTCCAAATTGGATGTACCATTTGCGTATGCACAAGCAAAGCATGAGGGCTCTTATTGCTCCAAATCCTTGCCAGCATTGGGTGTTATCAGTGTTTGAGATTTGGGTCATTCTAATAGATGTAAAGTAATATCTTATTGTTGTTTTAATTTGCATTTCTCTGATGACGTATGATGTAGAACATTTTTTCCTGTGCTTATTTGCCATCTCTATATCTTCTTAGGTGATATGTCTGTTAAAGTCTTTGGCCCATTTATTATTGGGTTTTTTATTTTCTTCTTGCTAAGTTTTAAGAGTTCTTTGTACATGTTTAATAACAGGCCTTTATCAGGTGTATCTTTTGCAAATATTGTCTCCAAGTCTGTGGCTTGTCTTTCTATTTTCTTGGCAGTGTCTCTTGCAGAGAGGAAATTTTCAATTCTAATAAAACCCAGCCTATTCATTCTTTCTTTCACGGCACTGGCAACGCCTTTGGCATTATATCTAAAATGTCGTCATCAAACCCAATGTCATCTAGATTTCTCCTATGTTATCTTCTTGGAGTTTTATAGCTTTGAATTTTATATTAAGATCTGTGACTCATTTTGAGTTTATTCTTCTAAAAAGTATAAGGTCTATATCTAAATTCATTTTTTTTTTTTTTGCATGTGGATGCCCAATTGTTCTAGCACTGTGTGTTGAAAGGATTATCTTTTTATCATTGTATTGTCTTTACCCATTTGTCAAAGATCAATTGACTATATTTATTTGGGTCTATTCCTGGGCTCTCTCTTCTGGTCCATACATCAATTCACCTATTCTTTCACCAATATCACACTATGTTGATTACTGTAGCTCTATAGTAAGTCTTGAGGTCTGGTTCTATCAGTCCTCCAACTTTTTTCTTCTTCTTCAATATTTTGTTGGCTATTCTGGGTCTTTTCCCTCCCCATATTAACTTAAGGGTTGTTTGTCAATATCCACATATAACTTATTAGGATTTTGATTGGTATTGCATCAAATCTATACATCAAGCTAGGAAGAACTGATATTTTGACAATAGTAAGTCTTCTTACCTGTGAACATGGGATATCTCTCCATTTATTTAGTCCTTCAGTTTCTCTCATCAGATTTTGGAGTTTTTCTCATTGCTTCTTATACTTTTTTTGGGTAGATTTATACTAAAGAATTTAATTTTAGGGGGACTAATATAAATGGCATTCTGTTTTTAATTTCAAATCGCACTTGTTCATTGCTGGTATACAGAAGAGTGGTTGACTTTTGCATATTAACCGTGTATCCTGTAACCTTACTATCATCACTTATTAGTTCTAGAGGGTTGTTTTTTTTGTTTGTTTGTGTTTTGGGTGAGTTCTTTCAGATTTTTTCCACAGATGATCGTGCAGATTTATTTATTCTTTCTCAATATGCATCTCTCTTTTTTTGCCTCTTTGCATGAGTAGGATTTCCAATATGATATTGACAAACAGTATGAGATAGAACATCCTTGCCTTGTTTCTTATCTTAGTGGGAAAGCTTTGAGTTTCTCATCATTAAGTGTGATGTTAGATGTTAGCTGTAGGTTTTATGCGGATATTCTCAATCAAGTTGAGGAAGTTCCCTTCTATTCCTAGTTTACTGAGAATTTTTTATTGTAAATGGGTATTGAATTTTGTCAAATGCTTTTTTCTTTATTAATTAATATGATTGTGTGTTTTTTCTTCTTTAGCCTGTTGATGTGATGGATTACAGTAATTCATTTGTGAATGTTGATCTGGCCTTGTATACTTGGGATCAATTTCACCATTTATGATGTATAATTCTCTTTATACATTAATGTATTTGACTTGCTAATATTTTATTGAAGTTTTTTTACACGCTTTTTTTTTATCATAAGAGATATTGGTCTCTAGCTTTCTTTTCTTGTAATGTCTTTGTCTGGTTTTGGTATCAGGCAAATGCTTTTATCATCCTAAAAAGATTATAGAGAATAGGTATAATTTCTTCATTAAATGTTTGGTAGAATTTGCTGGTGAATCTATCAGTGCCTGGTGTTTTCTGTTTGAATAAATTAATTATTGATTCAGTGTCTTTAATAGATATAAACCTATTCAGATTGTCTATTTCTTCTTGTCTAAGTATTGGCAGATTGTGTCTTTCAGAGAATTGGTCCATTCACACAGATTATCAAATTTGTGGAAATGGAGTTGTTCATAGTATTTCTTTATTATCCTTTTTAACAATTTATTTTTAATTGTCATAAATTGTTTAATTTAATTGTTATAACTTTGTTTTTAATAGACACATAAAAATTGTACATATTCAAATTACAGTGTGACAATTTTTAGGTAGAATAAATAAGTTCTAGTGTTCCATTGCAGAGTAATGTGACCATCCTTTATTCTCCTTTTAATGTTCTTGGGATCTATAGTGATGTCTCCTCTTTCATTTCAGATATTAGTAATTTTTATCTTTTCTCACTTTTTTAAATTAATTAGCCTTTTCTTAGAAGCATATCAATTTTATTAGTGTTTTCAAATAACCAGCTTTGATTTTGTTGAATTCCCCCATTGATTTCCTTTTTTCAATTCCACTGATGTCTGCTGTTATTTTTATTATTTTTTTCTTCTGCTTACATTGAATTTAATTTATTCTTCTTTTTCTAGTTCCCTAATGTGGTACAAGATTGATTTTAGACCTTTCTTCTTTTCCTAACATATTCATTCAATTCTGTAAATTTCCCTCTCAGCATTGTTTCTGCAGCATCCAACAAATTTTGATAGGTTGTGTTTTCATTTTCATTTGGTTAAAAATATTTTTAAATTTCTGTTCACATTTCTTCTTTAGCCCAAATTTGTTTAGAAGTGTGTTGTTTCATCTCCAAGTATTTTGGAATTTTCTGGCTATCTTTCAGTTATTGATTTCTTATTAATCTATTCTATCAGAGAGCTGAGATTGTATGTTTTCTATTCTTTTACATTTGTTAAAGTGTGTTTTATAGGGATGAATATGGTCTGTCTTGGTGAATGTTCCATGTGAGCTTGAGCAGCCTGTGTATTTTCTGTTGTTGAATGAAGTAGTCTGCAGATGTCCATTATATCCAATTGATTAATGGTGTTGTTGAGTTCAACTATGTTCTTGCTGATTTTCTGCCCACTGGATCTTTGTATTTCTGATAGAGGAGAGTTGAAGTCTTTCAACTATAGCAGTGGATTCATCTATTTCTCCTTGCAGTTCTATCCATTTTTGCCTTGTGTATTTTGATGCTCCGTTGTTACAAACACACACTTAACATGTCATAGATTGTTACGTCTTCCTGGAAAATTGACCCTTGGAAATTATGTACTGTCCCTCTTTATCCCTGATAACTTTCCTTGCTTTTCCTAACTTTTGCTGCTGTAGACACAAAGACTTCCTTTCCTCTTGTGATTTGTCTGTCATTTGTGTCTGGATTGGTGGGGATCTCCTGGGTTAATCTGAACTCTGGGATTCAACTTGGATTCAGATTTGCTTCAGTTGTTTTCATTCCAATATGCAAGCAGAGGGAGCCAAGGCCATGAGGCACACCATTCCCATGGTCAAGGGTAGAAACTCAAGAGGGCTGCCTGGTAAAATGGTTGCCTCTTAAAGTATCATTTTAGCACTTCTACACTGTAGCTTTCACCTACATTCTTTTACCCAAAGCAAGTCACATGGCCAGGCTTAGCATCAATGGGGCATGGAAATGTCTCCTCCATCGAGAGGAGGCTGTGGAAAGTCAATATTTGCAGAACAATAATCTACCCACCATATCACCATTTTGCTACCTTAAGATAAATTTCACCCTCCCCTCTGGAATCTAGCATGGAATAAATATGGCAATTTTAGTTGTTGAGAGTTGATTCTAATTAATTAGCAATGGTTTTCTAGGGTGCTCTGATGAGAGCACTCTGAGACCATGCCTGGACTCAGCAATAAAGAAGACTTATATGCATTAAATAAAGGCGTAATAGGCCCAGGTACAAGGACAGACAATAGTACGCACATGTACTTTTAGAGAGAGAATGGCCTACCTAACGTATTGGGTCTTGATGCCGATTATACAGATTAGCTGGGTGTGAACCCCACCACTGGCATTAGCGCTGAGATCTTGGTTGAGTTAATTTTACCTCTTTAAACCTCATTTCCCACGTCTATACAGTGAATATATTGGTAGTATTTATCTCAGAGTTTTTGTGAGCATTAAATAATGTAATTCATGTAAAAAGTTTATAAATGTATCTGGCACAAAATACACCCTTAAGTGTTAGCTGCTGCAATTATTTGCCTCCATTGTATACTAGATGGAGCACAAGCTCTGACACACGTGGGCTCCATTGTTGGCTTGCTTCTTATAGGCTCTGTGACTTTGAGCAAATGCTCTCGGAAAAACTCTTAGACCTTCAATTTCCTCATCGATAAAATGTGCAATAATAATATTTACTGTATAGGATGGTGGCAAGAAGTATATTTATACTCTCATCTTCATACCACCCATTGTTTGGTCTTACCAGCAAATTTTCCCATCTCTCCAAAATCTTTCTCTTGTGTTTGTGTTTTTCTGATAAACATACTTATGTGCTTCTGCATCTTCTATGAGGCATAATTTAAAATGTGGCCCTCTGCACTCTGCATGAGTATAGGCTGGGCTCTGCATGGGTATAGGCTGGGCCTTCATCCAGATACAATGTGAAAAAAGGAAAGCTTGGCATGGACCTAATTTTCCCTTGTTGGGTCCAAACCGTTGTTCCTTCATCCTCATTTTAAAGTTTATATTTCTTTGAAACAGTATAGTAAAGTATTTAAGAACAGTCATAGATAACTTACCAAGTTTGTAATTCTATCTCTCTCATTTACTGGCTATGTGACCTGGGAAAATTTATGTGTTTTCTTTGTACCTCAGTTTCCTCATCTCTAAGCTGAAAATAATAATAGTATTTAGCGAATTGGCCATTGTGAGGATTAAAAATGAGATAATGCATATGAAAGTTATTGAAAGTGTTGGCAGATACTAAGTACTCTATTTTAGCTATTATTATTGGGATACTCTTTACTTTTCTCCACATCTGTAATTAATAAGGGTTTGATTCTTATATTCATGGTTGGCATCTTCACCCAAGTCCTGCCACTATCATGACTGATTTCAATTTCATTTGAGTGTCCATTCAAATCTCTAACTTCAGAGTTTCTTGGCCTCTTAAAACTTATTTTTTTCAACTTTATATCCACAAGGATCAGACCTTGTTATATCCTGGAAAATGTTTTACCTCTTGAATTTTAAACAGAACTATCCCACTTTCTGAACATAATTTTTAACCTTTCTACTTTTCTCATTGTCTTAAAACACTTCCCTACTCATTGCATCTTGTAATGGTTAATTTTATGTGTCAACTTGGCTGGGCCATGATGCCCAGGTATTTTACTGACCTCTCTCAAACAAGAGGGAATTCTACCAGCAAGCAGTTTTGGGGCTCAGACAGCAACTCTTCACTTGGTGTCTAATGTCCAGCCTGCCAGGCTACCTACTGACAGATTATGGACTTGTCAAGTCTTCACAATCACATGAGACAACTTCTTAAAAAAATTTCTCTCTCTCTGTCTCTCTTTCACACACACACACACACACACACACACACACACACACCCCTATTGGTTCTGTTTTGTTTCTCTGGAGAACCTGACTAATGAATGCACATTTCTATTCCAGATTCCTTTTATTTCTCCATTTTATCCCAATATATCAGCCAACACTTCCTTTTCTACTCATCTGGGAATGTGTGCATGATGTATCATTTCAACGTCATGCCCTTGTGAGACACATCTGCTTGGAAAAACACAAACCCTTGTTCAATCTGCTTTCTTGGCACCTGCTCCAGGGTTTCCAAGTACTATGAGAAAGAAAAAAGTCACAGAGTGAGGTAGATTAGTGTCTAGCATTATTAAGGGCCCTAATGACTGTTTCCCATATAAATTATTTCAGACCTTTGTGATTCTTTTCAAGTTGCCTTCCCACCACCCTGCTAGTAACTCATAAACAATTTCTATTCTTACCCTAGGAAAAAAAATAAAAGTTACCAGTGTGAAGTTTTTGACCTTCTCTATTAATTTCCTGCTTTACTGGCACCTTCACAGGTTGAATACCCAGACTTGCCTGACTTCTTGCTTCTTACGACTTGTCCAAAGAGAACCTTTCTACCTGCTTTACATCGTTATCCTCACTTCTCCTTAGTGACATTACTTTATATGTTAGTATATTTTCCAGTTTTCAAGTACGAAAAGCCCTTCTAGTTTATTATCCTTCCTAATCTCACTGAAGCATTTGACTCTTTACATTTCTTCCTCCTTCTTGAAACCTCTCCTTTCCTATTTTTTCTTATATCTACTCTCCTTGTTCTCCTCATATCTGTCTCATTTCTTCTTTTGTGCCTTCTCATGTTCTTGAATCCCCTAAAAATGTATAATCCCCAGAAGCAAAGATTCGGACAACTTTCTTTCCTTCTATGCACTTTCTCCCTTAAAAGTATCATCACCTTATCTGTTCAAAACTGTTTTATTCTTATGCTTAAAAGCAAAAACCTGTTATTATTTTAAAGGAATCTCTCAAAACAGCATGCATGGGAAGTCATTGGTTCTGCAGTGGGTTGGTAGCTTCTGACACCCAACAGGAGAGAATGACTCCCCTCAGTCCACTATCCACCAGACTCACTGACTGTTGGAATTTGACAGTAATTTTTAATTCTGCTATATTTAAATCCAAGCGCTCTGTTTGCATGTCACTTTGTGTGTGGTGCCATGTTCCATGTGTTTCCTGGCATCTTGCATGACTGAATGATTGGCAATGGGGAAATATGAGAATATAGCAAATATGGAATATGACTTACCTTCAAATTTCTCACCATTGAGAAGGAATTTAGTTATTTTCATTTTCTTCTCTCTTACCTAATTTTCTTCTTACTTAATTCACTACTGACCCATTTATTCAACAAATCTGTATTGATCACCTCTCAAAATATAATGGTGAATAAGAATAGACACCACTCAAGAAGCTTCCTGCTTAATGGGGGGACAGATAACTGTAACTTGAATTTTCCTAGATGTTTTTCTCTGGCAGATACAAATTGGATCACTTTAATATTTATAACATAAAGTTTGATGTAATTTTTCCCAATTTGCATAGCATACCCAGTAACTTGCAGAATCTCCTTCAAGTAGTTGAGAGTTCTCAGGGAGTGTTTTACATATGTTCAAGAATCAACCTCTTAGTGCTGGTTTTATCTCATGTAGGGGCTCCTTTCCATTGATATAGTCTTGTAGTTAAGCTGTTTAAAAGAGGCTATCATTACTATAGGAATGTGAAATTCCACACCAAAATTTAAGTTTCAATATTCTCAAGGCCTGCAAAGGCTCAAGGTCCCAAAATGATTTTAAATTCACTCCAGACTCCCCACGTCAGTCATACTCTATTCTATAAAAAGATGTCTTAAATTTATTATTTAAATAACACTCTGTCATTCTGTTTATAGCAATTCTTCTCTTCAGGTGATGGGTAGAGGGGCAAACATTATCCTGTCTGTGATTGTTATTTTTGTGTCAACTTGGCTTGTCTATGGTGCCCAGTTGTTTGATCAAAGGCCTGTCTAGATATTGCTGTGAATGCATTTTTTAGATGTGATTAACATTTAAATCAGTAGTCGTTGAATAAAGCACATTACCCTACACGATGTGGAGGAGCCTTATGCAATCATTGAGAAAAGACTGAGGACCAAAGTCCTAGGAAGAGGAGATGTTTCTGCCTCCAGACAGCGTTTGACTCAAAACTGCAGTGTTGATTCCTGCTGGAATCCCACCTTGCCAGACTGCCCAGCAGATTTCTGACTTGCTGGCCCCTACAATCATCTGAACTAATTTTTCTTAAATAAATCTTTCTCTTTCTTTCTCATTTTTTCTCTCTCTTCATCCTATGGATTTTGTTTCTCTGGAGAACCTGACTAATGCATAGTCCTCCCCATTTGTTAGCCCACTCCCATGGCCAATTCATAAAATCTCTTCCTTCCCACTTATTTCAAAATTCAAAATTTTCATGTGAATAGATTCTTATGTGATTGCTGCACACGTCACCAAACATGGTAGGCTGAATAATGCTCCTCTCAAAGATGTCCACATGCTAATCATTAGAACCAATGAGTACGTTATTTTATATGGCAAAAGGGGCTTTGCAGATGTGATTAAGTTTCTTGAGATGGGGAAATTATCCTGAATTATATGGGTGAATCCAGTGTAAACAGAAGGTTCTTATAAAAGGGAGGTAGGAGGATGAAAGTGCAGAGGAGGTAATGTGACAATAGAAACAGAGATTGGAAAGACCTGGCCCTGAGCCACGGAACGTGGGTGTTCTCCAGAAGCCTGAACCACGGAACGTGGGTGTTCTCCAGAAGCTATTACAGAAGAGAAAAGGGACTCTTTCTAGAGCCTCCAGAAGGAACAGCACTTCCAACTCCTTGATTTTAGCCCTGCAAGATTCATTTCAGACTTCTGACCTCCAGAATTCTAAGAGAATAAGTTTCCGTTGTCTTAAGCCACTAAATTTCTGGCAATTTGTTACCATAGCAATAAGAAAAACTAATACACCAAACGTGCCTGAAGTTCAGTCCTGTGCTCAAACTACTATACGAAAATGAGCAATTAAAATACAGTGTGATAGACTCCCACTTCTGGCCAACTGGTACCAGGCTTTCCTTCTTTCCATAAATAACTGGAAAAATGGACCAAATATATTAAACAACTCTTTTCAGGCATCGGACAGCTGGCATCTCAGCAATGTGATCCCTCAGAGAAAGGAAACAAATGAGGTGAGTCCTATGTTTGTACCAGCTTTCTTCACGTAGGCATTTTTTTGGACCATGGTAGAAAGAAAGGAATCTAAGCAAAGTGTAGTGGACTCTGACTTGGAGAGACAGAGAATAGAGTTTGAGTAGGCTGAGGATGCTGAAATCTGGAATCTACATAGAAAAAGAGTCCTGGAAATATGTGTAGAGGTCTTTTGAGTTTTTTTAGCTGAATGCTAAGCTGCACATGCATAGGGTGAAACCCCATGGTGTAGAACAAAGAAAAACTTTAAATTATAAGCTGTGCAATTCCCAGAGCTCATGTATGGCCGAGAGACATTTGAATGTCAATCAGGCAAAGTGGAGACTGAACATACAGGACAGTTAGCAGAGACCTCAGAATGGTTGTAGGGCTAAAGTAGCCTTAGAGAAAAATTTACGTTAGACTTACCCTAACAAAGCTTGTAAAGAGATGTACAAATAATTAATGGGAGGCTGGGGCAGAAGGATTGCTTGAGCCTAGGAGTTTGAGGTTGCTTTGAGCTAGGCTGATGCCATGGCACTCATTCTAGCCCCGGAAACAAAGCGAGACTCTGTCTCAGAAAAAAAAAAGAAAAGAGATGTTTAAAGAATTAAGCCAACCCAGGAGTTACTTAACTGCCTGTTAGAACAAAGCCCAAGATTCTTTTTTTCTTAAATTAACACATTCATTACCATCCATTCTGTACCTCGGATCTCTAGAACTTCATTCATTTTATTAATGTAATATATGAACCCTTTGACGAACACCTCCTCATTTCTCCCACTCCCCAACTTCTGGCAACCACCGTTTTCCTCTCTGCTTCTATGAGTTTGAGTTTCTCCAGATATAAGCGAAATCATATAGGATTTGTCTTTCTGTTTCTGGCTTGTTTGACTTAGCATAATATCCTCTAGGTTGCAAATGGCAGGTTTCCTTCTTTTCTATGGCTAGATAATATACAATTTTTTTTGTGTGTGTATACATACACACACAAACCATATTTTCTTTATTTACCCTTTGGTGGAATCTTAGATTGTTTCTATATATTAGCTATTGTGAATAATGCTGCAACAAACATGAATGTGCATATATATCTTTAATATACTGATTTCACTTCCTTTGTATATAAACCCAGAAATGGAATTGCTAGATGATACAGTAGTTTTATTTTTAATTTTTTGAGGAAACTTCATACAGTTTTCCATAATGGCTGTACTAGTTTACATTCCCACCAACAATGTACAAGTTTCCTTTTCTCCACATTCTTACCAACATTTGTTATCACTTAGCTTTTTGATAATAGCTATTCTAACAGATATTAGGTAATATCTCATCAAGGATTTGATTTTCATTTCCCTGATAACTTGTGATGTTGAGCACCTTTTTGTATACCTTTTCAGCACTTTTATGTCTTTGAAAAAATGTCTGTTCAAGTTCTTTGCCCATTTAAAAAAATAGGGTTGAATGGTTTTTTTCTTTGCTATTAAGTTGTGTAAATTCCTCATATATTTTGAATCTTAACCATTTATAAATATATGATTTGCAAATATTCTCTTACATTTCATAGGTTGCCTTTTCATTCTGTTGATTTTTTTTCTTTGGTGCACAGGAGCTTTTTTATTTTTTTAATTCAGCATATTGTGGGGGTACAGATGTTTAGCTTATGTATGTTGCCCTTGCCTCTCCACTCGCCCCCAAGTCCAAGTTTCAAGTGAGCTCATCCCTCGGATGCTGCGCATTGCACTCTTTGTGTATGCAAATACCCGTCCCATCCTCCCCCTCCCCCCTGCCAGACATCCAATAGATGTTATTCTTATATGTACACCTATGAGTTGATCAGTTAATACTAATTTGATGGTGAGTACATGCGGTGCTTGTTTTTCCATTTTGGGATACTTCACTTAGTAGAATGTGTTCCAACTCTATCCAGGAGTATACAAGAGGTGCTATATCAACATTGTTTCTTAAAGCTGAATAGTACTCCATGGTATACATATACCACATTTTATTAATCCACTCATGTATTGATGGAGACTTGGGTTATTTCCACATCTTTGCAATTGTGAATTGTGCTGCTATAAACATTCGGGTGCAGGTGTCTTTCTTATAGAGTATCATTTGTTCTTTTGGGTAGATGCCCAGTAATGGGATTGCTGCATGGAATGGTACTTCCATTTGTATCTCTTTAAGGTATCTCCATATTGCTTTCCACAGAGGTTGCACTAGTTTGCAGTCTCACCAGCAGTGTATGAGTGTTCCTATCTCTCCACATACATGCCAACATTTATTGTTTTGGGAATTTTTAATAAAGGCCAGTCTCACTGGAGACAAGTGATATCTCATTGTGTTTTTCATGTGCATTTCCCTGATGATTAGAGATGTTGAGCATTTTTTCATATATTTTTTGGCCATTATTCTGTCTTTTTTTTTTTTTTTTTTTTTTTGAGACAGACTCTTGCTCTGTTGCCTGGGCTAGAGTGCTGTGGCATCAGCCTAGCTCACAGCAACCTCAATCTCCTGG
>RJWJ010007949.1:0-55355 GCA_004363605.1 Indri indri | reverse complement strand
GGAAACTTGGAATGGCCATTACAGGCATCTTCTCTGAGTTGTGACAACTTTTGTCACCAGAAAGGTGTGCATGGGTTTAGTGGAGGGGACACTCTTAAGTAATATCTTTGATTCATCTGCTAATTCAGTGGTCCCCAACCTTTTTGCACCAGGGACCAGTTTCGTGGAAGACAGTTTTTCCACGGACTGAAGGTGGGGGGTGAGGGGAGGTAGGCGGAGCTCAGTGGCCTAGTAGCTAACAGGCCACAGACTGGTACCAGTCCACAAGCCAGGGGTTGGAGACCACAGCACTGATTCATTAGTCCAGCTATGAAAGTTCTGGTTGGGTATTATGGGAAGAGCTGGAGCAACGTAAGTAGACGTGAGTTCAAATGTGGGTGCGGCTGCCATGGACTAGCTATTTTACCCTGAATACTTACTTGCACCTGTTTTCTCTTCTACAAGGCTGGGATTCTAAAAGACCTATATCTTGCAAATTACCCTAATTCGATCATTACACATTGTCTACAATATCACTCTATACCCCATAAATGGGTACAATTATTACATGTCAATTTAAAATAATATTTAAAAAAAGAAAAGAATTGAATTTAAAATTTAAAAAAAAGAAATGAATTCGAAGCATACATGAAAAATAAATAAATAAGTAAGAAATCAAAAGACCACTATCCAAGATGCTTTTGTGAGGATTAAATAGAATTTTATATTCTTCGGTCCTGAGCATTCACAATCTTGCGGGAAAGACTGAAATGTAGAACTGAACGTTAATGCAATGTGCTACAAATGTTACAAGGAGGTGTTACGAAGTGTTCGGAAAACCCAGAGGATGGAGCGGCTGACTCTGCCACTGAGGAGGCTGCATTGTACCTGTACCTTGAAGGGTGGGGCCTCTCGCGATGCAGAGAACAGGGGACGGGATGCCGGGTGAAGGCAAAGCTTGAGCGATGGTGACGAGGCAGGACGTGCGAAGCGTGTTCAGGGGGGTGTGGTGCAGCTCATGCAGAGAGCTTAAGGCCGGCTGATGCCGGAGAGACCAGAGAGGTGGAGAGGGCCCGAACTACCACCTTGCT
Source organism: Indri indri (assembly GCA_004363605.1). Classification (NCBI taxonomy): domain Eukaryota; kingdom Metazoa; phylum Chordata; class Mammalia; order Primates; family Indriidae; genus Indri; species Indri indri. The sequence goes on along the minus strand of RJWJ010007949.1, from coordinate 54,285 downwards.
TTTCCCACCCTCTCCCGCCTGCCCCCAGTTGCTTTTGTCATTGCTTGAGCTTGAGTAAGAGGGAATTGTCATTGAGGGTCCCCGTGCGGGGATATTTCAGATATCGTAGCAAGAAACCATTTCTGGCCACAGAGGCACTTGGTGGAAGGCATGGAGAACTCTGCCACATAGTTAAGCAGTAGTGGAAAGCAAACCAAGACAATCGTGGGAAATTATTACTTTAATTCAATCAACGATGGCCTTTTCGCCTTCCTCTCAGCAGGCAGAAAGGATGGGAAGAGAAGAGGCAGGCTGCTCACATTCTTGAGCTGGTGTCAAACATAAAGAAAATTTAGTGCATTATATAAAGCCCTAGTAATGGTTCCTCCATACTCTGCACTTCTATCGCAAGTGAACTCTTAGTTATTAGATACATAAACCTCAGCAAGCCTCAGTCTCCTCGTGTTTAGAATGGGAATAATAATCCTTGATCTGCTTCTATTAAAGAGCTGCCACGAACTTCAAAATTAAGGGATGCATGCTAAACTGCTTTGAAAGCTGAAAAGTACCATATAAATGGGAAAAAATTATTCCATAGCTGTGATATTACTATATAAACAATTTTGAACCCTGCATTTTTCATTTAATATTATACCCTATACATTTCCCATATTATTGGAAAACTCTTTATTCTGGCTTTTTAATAACTACCTTCTATCCTGTAAACCAGGTATACCCTAAATTACTTATACACTCCTTTATTATTGGGCATTAAGATTGTTTTCCATTTTCTGCTAAACAATTAATATTAAAAATACCCACCTTTGTACACACAGAGTTTTTTTCCCACTTTAAAATATCTCGGATTATTTTCTTGGCATAGAAAAATCATTATGGTTAAAAAAAAATGAATAGTTTTCAGACTCTGGATACATATTGACAGATAGGTACTGAATTCTTTCCAGAAGGATTGTGCAATTTTTCACTCCCACTCTCAGTACATGAGCATAGGCGCTGGGTCCTTGCTGACCCAGGCTGTAAAGTGCTGAGGATGGCAACTGTGGCTTCATTGCTCACCACCGTACCTCTGGAGTCCAGCGCAGCATAGGGGATGCTGTCAGAACACAGTCATTTCTGCTGACAGATGACTGATGAAGTGGTATCTACCTTGTCAAGCACGTATCTGCACGCATGACTGATAGACTATTTAATGTTGAGCTTCCTAATGGCAGCAAAAAGTATATCCATGAAAGAATGAATCCATGCTATGGAAACAAAGCTAAATAAAAGCCTAAGCATAGTGAGAAGTCCTAGAAGGCTCTGCTACTATACCACGTGATCACACGATTCTGGTTCCAGCTGCCAATCTCTTTTACTTGAAGAATTACCCAACGTACAGACTGGCTTCTTAGAGAGAAGCAAGTAGCTTCTATGTTCTATGAAATATGGAAAAATCTACCACTGGAAAGAAGTGACCAAATGATTGTTCCACTCAGGCTTCTTAATAATTCCAGCATTTCCTTCCCATTTCTGGGTAGGCTATATGGTCCCCAGGAGGAAGGGATCACTAGACCCTTGAATCTGACTGCATAGATGGTCACTGACTCATCCCCCAGAGAGGGATCAGCCCCAGGAAGGAAGGCGATGCTTGTCCTGCATGACTCGGTATCCTAGCTTGAGAACTCTGGGCAATTATTGAGCAGGAATTATGCCTGGCACCATGCCTGCCTTATCTCATTTCATCTTCAGAAAAATCTAGAATGTAGGCACCAAAATCTCCACGTTAAAAATGAGGAAACTGAGGCTTACCCTTCCTCAGAGCCACCCAGCTGGGAGGTGGCAGAGCCAGGATTCAGATGCCACTACCCCAAGCTGCTGTCCCCAAGTCCCTCCGATGCTGTGTGAGGAACATATAACATATAAGAAAGACCATCCCTCCCCTCGCCTGGGTCCCCGTGGCCTCTTTCCCTGACAGCTCCAGCGTTTTTGATTTGTTGAGTTCCAATCAGTACATTCTCCACTTGCTCAGCCTTCACGAGGCCTTTCCCATAGCCCCAGGTGACAGGGATCTCATCTCATGCATAATATCTGTCACTCACTCCCGGGGTGATACTGGACAAGCTGTTTCCCCCCTGACTGAGCTTCGGCTTCTCGTTTGTACCAAGTGGACGGTAACATTGCCCACCTCTCTTCTCTGAACTTTCTTCCTCCTCCCCTGCTCCCTTTTCCCTCATTTACTCATTTCTTCCCCGTTTTCTTTCAACAAATCTTTGTTGGATGCCTACTAAGCACTGGCTATTGGGGTAGATTCGATCGTGCCTTAGACAGAACTAGACATTGAGGCTACAGCTTCCAGACCTGGAGACCCCCTCCATATCTCTTTGACCTTGGACATGTTATTCACTATTATTATTTTTGGTATCGAGGTAAAATTCACATAGCACGATGCTGTTATTTTTACACCTACTTTGCTTCTTATCTCATTCTGCTTAAAATTGTTGGGGTTGTCTACATGTGTGGACACGGTTAGCCTTGCAGCCCTGGCACTTGGCGCAGTGAGTGACACAATACAGTAAATTCTCAATGGACACTACTTACATGAATGAATCAGTTTATCCTCTCGATGACAGCTTCAGTTCCTGGACAACGTGGGCCATGTCAATATCGGAGCTGGAAGGGGCCCTGAGGAATTTCTGAGTCAATTCACTCATGTGGCTCAGTAGGGCTTGAAGGTCACACACACACTGAGTTAGTGACAGGTCTCCGTGCAATCGCAACGCATATCCACCTCCTCATGCCCCGTATGGTCCAACGGCTGCCACTGCCTTCAACACCCTGCTGTGCTGATCTGGACGAAAGCAACTGGGCGAGGCCAACACAATGCGTGTTGTCTCTGGAGATTGCCAGAGGGCTCCTGAAGGCGTCAGATACAGAGCTCGGCTCTTGCATGATCCATCCCTCTGGGGGAAGACACCTGAAGCCCCTCGCTGCGGCTGCAGGCCATCAGAAACCCTGGGCGGTGATGGGGCGCAGAGACACCCCGCTGAGCAACTCGGCTCCTGGCTGCTCAGGGGGGCTCAGGTTGTCTTTGATGCCCAAAGATGACTCAGCTGTGAAGCTGCTCCCACTAACCCCGGCGTTAATGAGGTCTTTGAACTAAACAAAATTCATTTCTGTAGTTGAGAGCACAGAGGGAATCACTCCCGGGTTGACAGCGCAGAGCTCCTCATTAGCCATTTCTCTGCAGCCGGCAGGCTGGACCCTGCAGGGCAGCCACGCTGAGGGTCAGAGAAAGAGGGCTTCGGTATCACGGGGGTGGTGCCCCAGCTGTTTCTCGCTGCTTCCCAGCTGCGGTTCTCTGGCTGTAGAGTGAGGTTTGTTCTAACTCCCTCACAGGTTGGTTGCATAAATTAGTATCTGCAGAGCCTGTGGCCCAGTGCCTACCTCTGAGTAGGTGACCTAAGGATGAGGCCAAAACAGGGCAGAGGTTGGGGAAAGGGACTGGCTCAGAGTGGAGGAAGGTCCTAGGGAGAGACAGGAGGGTCTACTCCACCTGCCCGCGGGAATTCTGAAGATTAGAGCTCAGAGTTCTCCCAGGAGAACTTACCGCGGGACGTTACCTGAGCTCACCCTGACTTCTCACTTACTAGAACCCGGCTGCATGCCTGAGGGACAGACAGAGGTGTGCTGTCAGGACACTGACCGTGAACATGCATCTGCTAATTACAGGGCACGGCCCACGTGACAGATCAGGAGGAGAGTCAGAAATTCCAGATCCTTGTAGACCTCCCCGGATTTACTGCAGAATTTTGGACTAGTCACTTCCTCCATGAAGGGCAGTTTCTGCATCTACCAAATACAAGGTTTGAAGGAGATAGGTTGGATATCACAGAGGATAGGCTGCTGTCGGGTTGAAGCCCGGCTGAGCCCTGGATGAGCCGTCTGACCCGAGACACATCTCTGAGTCTCTTTGCGCACCTTCAAAACGATGTTCAGGGCCTCGCACGGTTCACGCCCCTCTCTGAGCGTCAGCGTTTGCATCTGCAAAATAAGAGTTTGCACTTAATGGCATTAAAGGGTCTGCACGTCTCCTCCCTTTCTCCTGACCGGGAAGGGGTGAGGCGTGGAGGCAGCCTTGCCAAACCGGGGTGGGGCACGTGAGAAAGGAAAATGCAGGACGCGATGCTCTCCTCTCAGTCCCTGGACCCCCATGGTCCCCCGCCTCGCCCCTTACCTGCTCTTCTCTGCCTCAGTGTCCCCTCCTGTAAGTTCTCTTCTGTGACATAGAAAGCCATTGCCTCAAACAGAACCTTTAACTCTGCTCCCACAGAGTTCCTACCTCCAGGGTGTGAGGGATCCCGTGAAAGATGCACCGTGTCCGGGAGGCATTGGGAGGCATCAGGGCTGAGGACTCCCGGCGGGAATCTGGAGTCGGTGTGGTGGGGGTGGGGAAAGGCCCTCCAATGTTAGGGCTGCCGAGGAGCAGCGAGGAGGGGACTGAGAACAGCACACACACTCTCATCCCCCACATACTGGAGGCCTGGCCCGGGAGTCAGGTGTGGTCTGGTCCTCCTTCAAGTGGGGGTCCCCTGGAGCAACACACCCCAAGTAAACCCCAGGATGGCTCCTCCATGGCCCACACTCCTCTGTAAGTCACCTGCAGCCCTGCAGACTTGGTCCCCAGCCATTGTTTCAGCCTCATCTTCTAGCTCCCCTCGCCCCATACATTCCACGCCCAACCTCGTCTTTAAGCATCACAACTGCTGGCAGGTCCTTAGCCACCCGTCGTGGTCCCTCGGCCCTCTGGGACTTGGCCAGTGCTGTGCCCTCTGCCTGGAAAGCTCCAGCCTCTTTGTCCACCATGCCAACTCCCACTAACCACGCCGCGTGCGCAACTTAGATAGCGCCGCCCCCCTGTCTCGCTCACCTGACCCTGTGTGGGGGAAAGACCCAGCTCCTCTGCGCCTGCCGGCTCTTGTCATCCTACTGCTGCCACCACCCGCCGCTTCTGCTGCTGCTGCTGGCACCACAGCCACCACCACTGTCTCTGCTACTGCTATTACTACTACCACTGCCACCACCACTGCCACTGATGCTACTGTTACTACCACAGCCACCACCACTGCCCCTGCTGCTGCTATTACTACTACCACTGCCACCACCACTGCCACTGCTACTACTACTACCACTGACACCATCCTTACCACTGCTGCTACTGTTACTACCACTACTGCCACCACCACTGCCACTGCTGCTACTGTTACTACTACTGCCACCACCACTACCACTGCTACCGCTACTACTATAACAACTAACACTGCAATTATTCTTTATGTGCCCGGCGTTGTTATAAATACTTTACATGTTTTAAAATTAAATTCTCACAATGACCTCATGAAATTCGTACTGGTATTTTCTCCTAGTTTACGGATGACAAAACCAAGAGACAGAGACGTTAATCAACTTACCCACAGCCACACCCCTGCTAATTGGTGGTCCCGTTTGACTTCAGTCCCCTGTTCTTGACCTCTGTGAGCACTGTGTCTCGTGCACACACTTCCATCATGGCATCACATGTGATGCATGTGGCTCATTGTTCATTTCTTTCTCTCTGTGTCCTTCCCCGTCCCGCTCTCTCTCCCTTCTCCTTTCTTCCCATCCTTTGTCCTTTTAGACTGTGAGCTTCTCAGGGGCAAGGACCTCATCATTTTTTAATCTCCGAATATCCCGGGCCCAGCCCCATTCTGGCACATTGCCAGCATCAACAGCTGTTGAGCCAGTTGTAATGAATGGACCAACTCTTATCTGGGCCATGTCTGGGCTCCGTCTGTCTCCAGAGGAGCTGGTAGAGTTGGCCATGCTGGGGCCATGCCCAGGAGACTTGGGGACTCAGACTTCATCTTGATCTTTCATCTCCTGCCTTTGGTGAGGCACCAGAAAGGAGACTCAATCCTGAGGACAGATCAGGAAACGCACAGCACCACCCTCAACCTGCCCCCCCACCACCATCATCATCTCAGTCCTGTCACGCCCCTGAGTGGATGCACATGGGATTCCACTCCATCCATCCACAGTGTACCAGTGAATGTGCATCTAGGGACTTTTCCACCAAAGAGAATCACCATAATAATTGCATAAAATTTTAGCCATTTTGCAGAACGAATTCATTTAATGCTCAAAACAACCACATGGGGTTCATAATATTATTAACCCTGAATTTACGTGTGACTTGGGAGAAACGGATTCACTCATCTGGGGTCACACAGCTCTTCAGTGGTAGAGCCAAGAATCGCACCTAACCCTGTGGGACCCGAAGCCCATGCTCTCCCCACTGTGAGGCACTGCCTCAAATTACACACTGTTGGTCCATCTCACCACCTGTGGCATTCCCCTGAGAAGAACGCTAAAGCCCAAAGAGGGAAAATGATGACTCCAGGTCACACAGCCTGTTGGGGGAGACCAGGGTCTCCAGTCTGGGGCTGGCTAACTCCCGGCTCTTTCCTGCTACAGCAGGGACCCAATTGTGCTTGCTCCTGTGGGAGCATCTCATAGTATCCCATTTCCTCCCTCCTCGCATCAGCCCATCCACCCTTCTCCAGCAATGTGGCTGGCCCAACTGCTAACCTCTAAAGACCTCTCCTCTGGCCAGACTTTCCACTGTCTTTCCATCTACTGGCCCCTTGCAGAAGAAAAGCACTGGCTGCCTGTCTAGGTGCCCAACTGGGCTGTTCTCCCAGCAGGAGCCTGGTAGAGGTTCCTGCCACGTTTGCTCATGTCCAGCAACCACAGGGAGATGGGGAGACAGCAGCCCCCCTCAGCCCTGGAGAAGCACATGCCCTTCTAAACACTAATAATCACAAGCTAACACAGACCACCCACAGGGAAGGACAACCCCATAAAGAAAGCTCATCCCAGGGCAGATGACAAATGGCAGCTGGCCATTTGTATGACAGAAGTCCCCAGCTCTCAGCCCCAGCTGACTCAGCTGTGCACACACATCATTAGGGCAATCCACAGGGGCCGCCCACCCCGTGTGCAGGTTGGCACATCTAGACAGCATGTGCGACAATTCTGCTCATGCTGCGGCTTTTGCTCCTGTAGAGAAGCCACTTCTTCCACCCCACAGTTCCCTACATTGAGGAAATTTTAGGGCATTATTTTCAGACTCCATTCTAGCCGGAACAGAGACAAGTGCATTAACCGTGCATGTACACACATACCAAATATTTCTGTTCACTGCACAAGCAAATCACTGCACAGTATGCTTCTGTGCGTGAACATGCACATGGCTATATGCATACATGCATGCACAAAGAACATGCACACACACTCAGAAAATACCACATATGTGTGCCTTGTGGGTCTGCACACATGACCAACACGTATGCCTACTGTGTCTGCACAACATATGCTCATAAGTAGACATGCCACCCACAAAACAGATGCTCATGCATGCCTACAGCACTAAAGAACACAGACCCCACCCTCTACCTCCAAAACTCAGCTGGAGTTGGTGCCAGGCCATTAACCACCAAAGAAATGTGCCTCCTCCTCACTCCATTTCCCAAACAATAGACATTTACTGGGGAGGACAATCCACAAATTAGGAGATGGATTGCACCAGAATAGACCTCCGCTGAGTTCATCCCCTTCTAGTCAGAATGACTGTCAAATCAGGGATCTTAGGCTTTTAACCTTGATGTGCAAATGCCTCAACTTTCCTGGAAGTAAATGCATGAAATCATACATTAGAGACCTGCAAAGGTGCTTTAGAGATAAGGAACTGAGATGTAGAGAACTTCAGATACAAAGATTAAGCATCTGCTTGGTGGTAGAGCCAAGATCAGAATTCAGGTCTCACTTCCAATCTTATATTTCCACGTGTTCACTCACTTATCACATTCAACATTTAGTGAACATCCTCTCTAGACAAAGCTCAGTGCTAGACCCTCAGGGTACCAATATGGAGAGTTCTGCCCTTGGAGAGCTTAGACAGACAGGGATTTTTTCCTATCCTCTCACCTTAATCCTTCCTGCTATTTGGACCTTCAGCTTGCCTCAGAAGAAACTTCAGAAGGTCACATCTGTCACTGATGGGCTACCTCTGACTCTCATAGAATCCTATTGACCATTAGAGGTCATCCTTAGGGGTTGGAGTTATCCCTTAGAGGTGATCCAGGACACACTCTCACTTTATAAGTGAAGACAGAGATTTCTTTAGCACTATTTCTTTGTGAGCCCCCTGGGCTCTTCTGTCTCCAAGCCAAACAAAGATGAACACTTGTATGTGTGCCCAGCACTGTGCCTGACACATAACTGGGTTTCACTCCGTGTCAGGCCCCTGCCCCAAGCCACGTGAGCCCTCCCTCCCCAGGGCTCCTGCCCCACAACTGGGACCCTTTCCTGGAAGGAATCTCTTCACAGGGGTCCTCTACCAGCCTCCTCAGCATGTGTCCTCCTTCCAAGGTACCCAACAAAGCCCCACTCCTGCTCTGGGATTTAAAATTCCCTGCTCAACTGTCCCCTGGGAACTGAGGTGTTAACTGCCTATGCGTGTGGTGGAAGTGTTTTAAGCTGAGGGTCACAGAACCCTCCCGAAATGGCACACAACTCACTTGTGTAGGTGAGAACATGCATTTCTTGGAGGAAAGGTTCATAGCTTTTAACTATCTCTGATGAGGGGAAAAGGCTTGAGGTTTAACTCCTCTATCAAGGGTGGTGATAGGATGGGAAGCTACAGGAAGTGTTTGCGATGGCACCATGTTCTGGAATAAAAAGTCGCCCCATTGAATGGCATCAGGTTGGTGGTGGCCCATTCATTAGACCACCTTGCTCCTGGGCCCTCTCCAAGTTCCCAGAGCCTCACTTCAGCCAATGGCAAAGACAGTTTACTCTGTAGTGTGAGCTCCTTTGGGTGTCCACTGAAGAGCTATGTGAACTCGGGGAAATTGTTTCTGCTCTTTGGAGAAACGGCGTCCTCACCGGGAGGTAGCAAGGTGTAGGGAAAGGAACATGGCTTTGCAATGAGACAGCCCTGAGTGCAAATCTGGCTCCCCCGTCATCCTGGGAAAGTCACTTAACTTTTTCAAATTTTGGTTCCTCAGCTGTCAGATCAAAGTTACTAAGTTTAGATGGGACTTAGGTGTGGACTGAGACGGCAGGTGTAAATCCCAACACGGTCCTACACAGGCGCTCACAGACACAGCTCCCTTCTGCCATCCCAGCCCGCAGAGGACATGCAGCAGATGGTCAACAGCCTCGATCCCCTCCGGGAAGGGGGCACAGGCAACCTTGAGGCTCTCGTATGCCTGCCCCACCCATCACTCCATACCCCGCCTCCGGGTGACCACAGTCCACAGTGGTCGGAGACTATGACGCAGGAAAATTCCCATGCCAGTGCTTGCCGCTGCCTCACGTGGCTGAGAGATTGAGAGGGAGTGAACTGCTTTGGTGAAAGTCCTCACTGCTGTCTCGGAAGGAAGATGAGCTCTCCCATTTTCCTTATTAATGAAGAGCCTCACTCAGTGATGGAGAGGTGTTAGGCTCCTCTCTCTGCGCAGCCTGCTGGCTGCCTAGCGTCGTCTCTCTGTCTCTCTCTGACACTCAGAAGAAAGCTGGGATGATTTGGTCCAAGAAATGCAGCAGAGGCCTGAGTCACAGTGCAGGCTGAGGGCGCCCGTGCCGTGCTTGGTGTGCGTCCCAACACAGGGGCCACTGGTCACCATGGTGGTCCCTCTCACCCAATGCCTTGTTCTGCCTTTCTCCTGAGCCCTGGGCGAGGCAGGCCCTCCTGTTTGGTCATTGCAACAGCAACGAGACTTTTCATTTGGGGAGTTCTATTCAATGACTCTGTGAACCGAGCAGAGAAAACAAACTGAGGTTCCTAAAAGACTGATGGTCCATTCTGAGCAGCAGTTCTCAACTGTGGGTAATTTTGCCCCCTGCTCCCTGTCCTCAGCCAAGGGGACATAGGGCAACATCTAGAAACATTTTTAGTTCTCACGCCTGGGGATGCCTCTGGCATCCAGTGGAGAGAGGCCAGGGATGAGCTAAAAACCCCACCATGCATAGGACACACCCCCACAACCAAGAGCCCACAGTGCTGAGGTTGAGGACCCTGATTTAAACCTGTAGACAAATCCTCAGCTGCATCTTCTAGAATAAACAGGGGCAAGGATTAGTGAGAAAGATCTTTCTTCTTTTGTTGTTTGTTTATTTGTTTTGGAAGCCAGGCTCTGAGTTTGACAAGAGAACGTCCTTCCCTTTCACCCTGGAAGCCTCCCCCACCCCACCTCTGCCCGTCAGTAAAGCTGACCACTCCTCGGCTTCTGCTCCCAGCATTGCCCAGATCATCCTCTCGGACACATCAGCCCCATCCTCTTGGGTGGTGACAGGAGGGTGCAGGAGGGACTTCTCCTCCTTTGCTGGGGGTCCTCCCCTTCTGGGATGGCTGCTCCTAAGAGAGCCTTCTCCCTGGCAATTGGGGACCACAGCAGTTGCTAGTCCCTTCCCACAGGAGGCGGTTCCTCCCCACATCCTCAATTTTTCCAACTGGAAGAGAACTTTGAAACCATTTTGTTCCCCCTCCCTCCTCCCTTCTTGAGATCTCCACCTTTTAGAGAAGAGGAAAATGAGGCTCAAGGTCATTTGGTAGCAACAAAACTGGAACCAAGTGTCTTAACCTCCTCATCAGGGACCTGTCCATGGTTTCCTAAATCCCTGGCACTGACTGGTGCTGGGTGTACTTTTCCAACCTCGCCCACAGGTTAATGAGCTGGAACAGCCCTGCCCAACTCATTTGGCTGGGATTGCATTTCTTGACTCAGGTAATGGCACCAGGATGCTGCAAGCCCCAAGTGCCAGGGCATAATGTGATCAAATGACCTCAGTGGGAAATTCATACTCATCTGGCAAGGAGAGCTCTGGGTGCCTGGGGCCCAACGCAGAATGCCTGCAACAGCTGATAGATTCTATTCTGTCATAAGAACTAGCAACAATTTTACCTGCAGAAAATATGACTCTGTTATAGGTGTCCTCTCCGATCACAGCCCAGAGGAAACATGCCACGAACAACCCCCCTCCAAAAAAAACCCAACAACAGGGCTGTCAAACCGAGCAGATCAACTCTTTTCAAGTTCTCCCCTTAATATCTATTTGCTATTGTTCTCTCCCTTTGTCATCGGCTGGTACTCGCTAGTAGACAAGTGGTAATTGCTGCCAGAGGCTTAAGGAAATTTATGCGAGAAGAACTAAACATGGAGAAAAATGGTACCCATTAACTGTCTCTCTGCATGTTGGGGAAACGATAGCAAATAGGGGACGTCGCAACGAGATACTTAGGTCCTTGCCGTAGCAGTTCAATCTTTATTTTATTTTATTTTATTTTTGCAATCAAAAATAGGCACAGAAGTTTTCATGAGCATGCAGTTTAATGGGAGGAAATGGCTACAGCGCCGGTACGTCTGCCTGTCGCCGTTGCTCCCTCGCTCCCTGCCAATCCTTCCCAGCCTCAAAGCTGGTCCCCAAACCACGGCATGCTGGAATCCCCGATGTGTGGAGCACCGGAAGGGAACAACACTGGAGCAATGATAGGGACGGTTAGACTACAGACTTCGACAAGGCCAGAACCACCTCTTTCGGGATGTGTTTTTTTCCAAGAAAAAAACATACTTTTAACATATCAGAACTCAAAAAATATTTTGTAGACCTACTACTGTTGCTTTGCAATTGATTGCCCTGGACTATAAGGGCATCCGCCGGTTTCTCTGCCCCCAGCCCTGCCTCCAGCCGATCCACACTGCAGCAAAAGTGAGCTTCCTAAAATGCAACTCGGATCAGCTCCCTCCTTTGAGTAAAGTCCTTCTTGGCTCCCTGTTGCCTTCAAGATAGAATCCAAACTCTTTCATGGCGTGAAAAGTTTTTCCACAATGGAGTCCTGCTGGCTTCTCCACACCGTTCCCCTTTGCCCAGTCTCGGAAGCAGTCTTGCAGAAGTTTTGCAGTTCCCCTTTCTTTAGCTGGTTAACTCTTAAGTCCACCTTCCCAACTCAGCCGAGATCACCTCCCTGGGGAAGACTTGCATGACCACCCCCCGCCACCCATCCCTGAATCTGGGAGGCAAATAGCATGGTTTGTAAGAAAACAGACGTACCCAGGCTTGGATCCTGGTTTGGACACTTACTGATCATGACCTTGATCAAGTCATGTGGTATGTCTGATTCCTTAGTCTCCTCAGCTGCAAAATGGGGACAGTAACGATCTGTACTTCAGGAAGACTGCGGTAGAGGGCCAACCCCAGGCAGTGTCCATGAATGGTGGACAGCGGGTCCTTCACACGGGCTCCTCCTCTGGGTCCCCACGGCCCCCTCTGCTTCCCAGATTCCAGTTCTTACCAGGGAGCTCCCAGCATAGGATCTGGCCCAGAATCAACACTGGACACATTTATAAATGAGCACATTTACTAACGAACGAGCGCATTTACTCCCTGGTGCAAAAGAATGAAGGGTCCAGGTTCTGCTTTGGACTTTAACACAAAGTAGTTGTGAAAATGAGGTCAACTTCCTGAAACGCAAATGCAGAAATAGTGCAGAAATCAACCAGGAGGCAGGACTTGCCTCTTCCTAGGTGTGTTACTTCAGCAGAGGAATTGGCGCCTTTGGAGACTCAGTTTCCTCAGCTGCAGAATCACAGCATGTACCTGCTGTGAGGGTGGAATAGATAATGTGCATGTAATGTGTTTGACAAATACGACTTTTCTCTCAGTCCCCGCTTCTCACATTTTCCTATTTAGCCTGGCCGAACCCTGAGAGCTGAGTGCCAGATAATGCCATGGGCCCCTGGCTAGAGCCTGTCTGCCTCCCGTCCCCCGCCCCGCCCAGCTGCTGCCTGGCATGCCGTGGGGGCAGGGGATTGGGAATTACTGAGCACCTGAAATGCTGACGTTGTTATTTCTGCTCTTTTATAAAATCATGAGGCAAGTCGGCTCTGCAGAATGTTGTATAAATATCCAGATAAAAAGATTAGGGAGAGGTCCCCAAGAGCATCGGGGACTCTAAAGATTGGCTCATTTGAAGCAGGGAGGGGACCGGCACTTCGGCGCCCGTCCTCTGTTGCTGTTAGGTTGTAACACCCCTCGTTTACATGGAAGCAAAGCTGATGGCACCACCTCTCTCAAGCAGCGGCTCCCTTTCAGAGAGCAGAGAAAGAAGAGGTATATGACCTAGGAGGCTGGGCATGTAAGAAGAAAACAAAGGCTCTGAAGCCGAGGTGACCTTCAAAACAAACAAAATAAAACAAAGGGGAGCCCCTCACCCCGCTGGGCAGCCTGGGTGGCTGGCTCCTTAGTCGGCAGGTCCACTGTGGGCGAGATGGAACGCAAACATGCCTGCTTCTTGCCCTCATCAGAGCTCCAGTAGAAAGGATTTCCTGCAAAGGCTGCAGTGACTTGTGCTTTGATGCAGGGCTGCTCCTCTGGCCGCATTGACCACCCACTATTTGGAAAGGCAGAGAGTGTAGTGCAAAGAGGTGGGGCTCTGCAGTCAGCAGCCGTAGGTTCCAACCTGCTCTCTGCGGTCTGCTGGCTGCGAGGCCCCAGGCAAGACTCTCTGCCTCTCCCAGCTCTTGGCTCTCTTCTGTCAAGCAGGGACAACACACGCACCTCACATGGTGCCTGCAGCCAGCCATTCCCCCGTTGTCCTCATATGTTTGCATTTGCATCTCCTGCCCCGGATGCTTCCTGCACTTTCCAAACCCCCGCTAATGCCTGCTCCTCCTTTTCATCCTTGCAGCTTGCCCTGGGCTCCTGTGGCCCTGAGCTTCCCTTCTCTGCTAGCCCGTATCACAGGGCCTTGTGGTTCGCCCATCTGCCGCTCCCGCTAGACTACCCTCGATAACAGGGACATCCTCACTCTCCTGTCTGCCCCCAGAATATTGGCTGATGAATTAGTGGGGAGAGTAGGCTGTGTCCTATCCACCTCTGCAAGCTGAGGGCACAGTAGTATCCTAGATGCCTTCTAGAGTGGAGGGGAAGAGTGACTGTACCCAGGGAGCAGTGCCAGTCTCATTTCCAAGGTGTACGTGTGCCCAGCCATGAGCGGGAAGAGAGGCCAGAGGTTAGGAGCTGAGGATTCAGAAACAGGGCAGGAAACAGAGTGTTGGGTAGATGAAGGGATGGTGTTGACATTGCGGGCTGCCTGCAAGGCCTGTCGCCCCAGGACTGACTCTGAGTGGATGATAACCTCATGGCAGAGAGCTGGATGCAGGGCTGAGCCAGATGTATAAGGTGGGATTACTCTCCCCACTTGACAGAGGGGAAAATTGAGGCTCAGGGATAGCAGATGAATGTTTCTCAGAACACACGACAATGATAGAGCCTGAAGCGAATAGAAACTTTCTCCCTTAAGGCTCCTCTTTCTGCCCCACCGGATGCCTCCCAGGGGTCTCTGTCTCCTAGAAAAGATGCAAAGAGGTCTTCAGAGCTATTTCCTAAATCCTCTATGTGCCTGGGTTTAGATGTACCTGGGTGGAGTTAGGGCCTCTTCCCTGCTGCCCCTGGGAAGGCCGTCCTGGGGGAAATAACTTGCTGAGAGCCTGGGAGGCCGAGATGACATTGTCCAGGGTGAGAGGAGATGATACTGGTGGGCTTGAAAAATTGTGCTTTCCTGGTCCTTGTCCTCTGCCTTTGAGGATCAGGTTCTGGGAAAGAAACTGTGGATCTAAAATGTTCCCACCAGGAATGCTAGCTGCTCACAGGTGTGGGCTGCAAAAGAAATAGTGCTGTTGTGTGTGGGTGGGTACACATGTGTGTTTAACAGCAAACATCCCACTTTGAAACAAGTAAAATTGGAAATGTCAGTTAAGCTAACTGAAAAATAGTCATTATGGTTGGGATGCCATCATACACATCTTTAATTTACTTGCTGAATTTAGAGCTAGCTCATTCATCCCCATCCGTCGCACTCTGCATGTGAGATTCAACAGAACAAGGCCAATCACTAAGGGCTTGGTACTCAGAGCTACCAGTGAGGCCACCGCAGCAGAGATGTACCCTTGGGCAGGCGAAGCAAGTGGACGTTGGCCACTGGTAGAAACCAGGACATGCCTTCTGCCAACCTTGAGCACTGGCCCCTGGGCTGCTGTTCACTCTCAGCTGGGTTTCCTCCTGCAGATCCAGCCTGGGAGGAGCTGGAACCTGCCCCCATCTGGCCCAGGAGAAGAGACCCCAAACCAGAGCTTGTTTGAACAGCCTGTGCTCGCCAGGCCCAGACACGCAAGTATTTTAATGCTCTTTCGACTTCCCACTTAATCATTTCGTTTGCTTCCAGTGCCTGCTCCCTTTCCATATTTCTGGCTTCGGGAATCTTGGACAAAATTCTGTCATGCAGAAAACGATAGGGTGATCTTTGCATGAATTCCCCAGAGTCCCCTCAATTCGAAAGTCATGAAAGGAAGTGCACAATGAAGAAAAAGTCCACGTTAGCTCAACAGCTACGTCTGATAGGAGCTTTGGCAAGGTTGGGGCGGTGGGAACTCTGAAAAAATACAACCTCATCCTTATAACCTTTTATTCAGCTATTTACAAACACCTCATTAGAACTTCCAATTCCCAAATCATACCTAACAGGGACAATGCACACTATCTGGGTGCTGGGCACACCTATAACTTTGACTCAAGCAGTACAAAAGCAATCCATGTAACCAAAACATTTGTACCCCTGTAATATTCTGAAATTTTTAAAAAATGGAAAAAAAAGAATTTCCAATTCTTTGTCACAGTATTTGATAACATATTCACTTTTATATTATATACTGGATATATGTAGTCATTTGGATCATGTATATAAATTGCATGAGAAAGATCAGGGTGGAAAGGAAGCCTGTTAACATGTAACGGCCCCCTGCATAACAGGTATTTAAAATATGACCATTCCATTATCCCAGCAAGCCTATGGGTTATATTATCCCCATTTCTCAGCTTGGAAAACTGAGGCTTAGAGAGGTTAAAGGAATGGTTCAAGAACATGCAACTATTTAGGGAAGAACCACTGTCTGCCTCCTGAATGCATGTCCTTCCCACTATACCATATTGCTTATTCATTCAGGGCAGTCCTTTTCCCACCCACTGTGTATGTCAAGGTTCAGCACCGCATTTATAGGTGCATCCTTCACTCAACCATAGAAAAGCATCCTGATGTTAGTAGTTGTAAGGCAGAGTGATGGAGAATTCATCTGTTTTCCCTTTGGTGTAAATGATAAATTCAGAGGTGTGTTTCTATGAGAGGGAAAGAGATCTCACCATAGGCTAAAATGAAAATTTGGTATCAAATAATAGAACTGGGTATCAATGATATACCACTTACTGGAATTAGGCAGAACTTTATCAAATTTTAGAGACTTTCTCTAACTCTGGAATTTTTTCTAAAACCCCAGGTATTCTGTGACTTGACACTTCAGCTCCTGGACTTAACTTCCCCCATGATCTGTTCATATTTTGAAAGTGGTTAAAAGTTTGGGCTTTGGAGCTGAAGTGTGGGTCTGAATCATGGCTGCACTGTGTGCTAACTACATGGCTTTGGCCAAGTTAGTTAACGTCTGTGTGCCTCAGTTTCCACATCTGTAAAATGGGAATGATAAAAAATGAGAATTCTAGAATTGTTAGAAAGAGTAAAGTAATTTATGTAAATCATCATGAAAATATCTAGCACGCAGTAAGTATTCGATAAATGTTGGTAGCTATTATAATTTGACATTTACAATCACTAGCAGAATTAAATATCAGGATGACCCTTTATATTTGGCAACTGGATAGCTCCTGAAATTGGGTGAGGGAATTTATTTCTTCCTTTGCTGGCTTACAGAAATGAGGGTCACCACCATCTCTGTGTAATGAAGGTTTGGGGACTGCATGCCCAGATGGCCATGGTCTCTGCGTGCACCCAACTGCCTTCCCCATTATGGCTGATCACCTTTGCCACGCCAGCAGTATTGGGGAGGAGGGTCTGGGGGTCATGGTCCTTGTTTACTTGGATGCTTGTAATAACCAATCTTGTGTCAAAGCCCATAATTAGGCCCATCCGACTCTGCCCTCATTGCTGTCAGCTGCATGGTCCTGCCCACGTGTCTCGAAGGCTATGTCTACAGCCCATTCTGTCTTGGAAAATCTCAGGTTCACAAGGAACCCTTACATTTGGCCTTGTCTAGTAATATTTAAGTTCAAATGCTGCAGGAATCTTATGAGAATTTTTAATTCAAATTTCATTTTAATATATATTTAATTAGTAAAGATCATTTAAAAGAACAATATGCAACTGAAACATGATATATACCAAATTTTAGCCGCCAATTTTAACTTGTATCACTAGCACATTTTTGTGCAATTCTCAGAACTCTTCTCCCGGTAGAGTTATATATCAGAACTTTTTTTAGTGGTTTGTTTGTTTGGTTGACTTTTTTTTTTTTTTTTTAGACAATGTCACACTATGTTGCCCTGGCTTCATTGCAGTGGCTATTCACAGGTGTGACCATAGTGCACTACAGCCTCAAACTCCCAGCCTCAAGCGATCCTCCCACCTCAGCCTCCCGAGTAACTAGAACTACAGGAGCATGGAAATGAATCACCAATTATGAAGGTTGCATCTTTGCACTGATTTTTTAAAATTTCAAAATGTTAAGGGGGTACAAATGTTTTTGTTACATGGATAGCTTTTATAATGCTTAAGTCAGGGCCACGAGTGTGCCCATCACCTGAACAGTGTTCACTGTACCTGTTAGGTAGGTTTTTACCCCTCCCCTCCCCCATCCCCCTTTCTTGATTTCCGATGACTTTTACTTCTCTCTGTGCCCAGGTCGCACTGATTTTTTAAAAGATAAATTCGTGCCTGAGCATCTGCATCTGTAGAATTATACGGTTTTGCAGCACAGAGACACAGCCTCATGTTCAATTAAGAGTTAGGCAAGGAGAAGATGCTTGATCCCATCACAGCTTAATGGCTGATTATACAATTATAACAGAATGTATAATTCATCAGAGTCATGATAATGTCACACATCAAAATAGCGTTGGCACTTATTGTAAGCTTTGCCTCTTTTTTTGCCTGACTTTTGAATATATGATAAGAGGCACAACCTGATGTTACAAACTGTAAGAGATTTGACTTCCAAGCTCAATTTTCCAACTACTCCCTTTTCAAGCTCCTGCATCGGTTTAATTGAAGAATTATCCTGAGATTGCCAGATGAGCTGCAGCAGACTGATATCATTTGCAACTACTTCTCGGCATGAATCAGGATTTTTCCCGGCGCTCTGCAAGCGAAAGAAAATAGCGGAATAAATTATATTCTAAGTCTTCCAGTAGCCTTGATTTCAGAAGTTTTATCATGTTTATCAAAACAATCTCATAGTTCTCAGTCTCATAGTGACTCTTTTTATTATACATAAAAATAAATGTTGGCCGGGCATGGTGGCTTGTACCTGTAAATCCAGGGAGGCCAAGGTGGGAAGATCATTTGAGGCCTGGAGTTTGATATCAGCGTGAGCAACATAGCAGGACTCAGTTCTCTACAAAAAAATTTTTAAAAAATGAGTTGGGCCTAGTGGTGTGCACCTGTAGTCCCAGCTACTTGAGAGGCTAAGGTAAGAGGATCACTTGAGCCTAGGAGTTCGAGATTGCAGTGAGCTCTGATCACACCACTGCGCTCCAGCCTGGGCAACAAAGCAAGACCCTGTTTCTTAAAAAGTAAACAAATAAAAATAAAACAATAAAATAACTGGTTTACATTAAGCCTTATGATATAAATGTACACTATTAAAAAGCCACATCAATCTATTTTGTATAGCGGGGTCCCCTGTGAACTTTTTATTCAAAAAAGGGACATATTTTTTTTCAAAAGCTTTGAACACCATTGCTAAGACTCCCTTTTAAACAGTGATTGAATCTCTTCCTTGCCTTCCATTTTCTCATCCAATATTCATTGGCCACCTACCATGCCAGGCTCTATATACTAGGTTCTTGGAACACAGCAGGGAATAAGCCAGCAATGGTCCTTGTTCTCATGGGATGTACATCCTACTGGAAGAGATGCAATCAATAAGGAAACAGATAAACAAACAAGACAGCTGCAGATAAGTGCAATGAAGAAAATAAAGCGCGATGAGAGAGTAACCACATTTGTATGCATGTGGGCAGAGGAGTGACGGCCCCTTTGTTTTTCTCTGTTGAACACCTTTTGGATGCACCGCCTTCCAGGAAGCCCAGCCCATGGTTGGAGAGCTCAGCTCTAACCGCCGCAAACATCTTCCTTTCATCAAATCAAAATCTGTCTCCCTGGAATTCCACTGATCTGCTCCGGCGCCCCCTGTGGGGCCTCTCCAGACAGATCTCATTCATCTTTCACACGACAGCCCACCGCGTGTCAGAGCACAGTGAGTGGCTCTCACGGGCATCTCTCTTCTCATCTGAACGTCCCAGCCCTTCTCTCTCCCCCCCGTTTGTCGACATCCCTCTAACTAGGCAATGCCCAGGCCTGAAGTCACTCTGCATATGACAATCGCCTCCTCCTTAATTCTCCGTTTCTCCACTCCCAGGTATGTATCAACTTTGTTGTCAGGTTCCATAACACTATGGCCTCCTCTGTGACTTAAAGTCCAGTAAATCACCCCAGAATTGTTTCATGTGTGATGCTGACACTGCTCCGCGTCTCCTGGACGTTTGCAGCTTTGGGTTTCAACTTCAGTGCGGGATGTTGCGAGATCTTCTCCATCATTCCCTGAGATGATGGCTAAAGCATCAATAGCGACCACTCAGGCAGACGATGGCCTCCTCTCTCTGGGGCTTCTGCCCCTACAGGTGGCCTCCGGAGTATGGTCAATGCTCCTCATACTGCTCCTCATACCCTCCCTGGGGCAGCTTGTTCCCAGTGCCTGCTTCTCACTGTGTAAAGTGACATTTTCTTTGATGGGTTTCAAAATGGGCCTTTTTAGCATCAAATAGAGCTCAGCGGTTCAGATATTCTGGATGTGGGATGTGCACTCATTGTAACGCAGCAGCCTTGGCACACCTGTGCCCAGCTGCCTTTCCTCAGGTGGCTAACAGCCTCCTGCACTTTAGGCTGAAAGCTGGCTTTCAGACTCTAATTGAAGAAAAAATAGCAAAAGGTGCGTTTAAGCGGTCCCAGCCTCCCACTAGCCTTTTCACTTCTTCCCAGCATTTCCCCAAATGGCCAGACATTCTGAGGGCAGAAAGCTCTGGAGCCTGTGTCCACAACTTCCACCACTTGCCAGAGAATTTTCCTTCTGTCACATCTACTTTTGTATTTCCAGTTGTTTTCTACACCTCGCTCATGAGCAGGACTATGTCTCGCCAGTTGAGTCTTTCTTTGCAAGTATCTTCCCTGTCCAAATGGGTTCTGGGTCCCCAAAAATTAAGGGATCCTACTCTTGCCTTAATGTCTGGCTCATGCTCTCTGGGGCCCTCAAACTTATATACCTATCTGTCAGAGTGGCCACCCCTTCTTCATGACAGACTAAGATGCTCCAGTTTTGTTAATGTGCCCTCAAAAGAAACCATTCTATTCTTTCAACCACAAAATCTTGCCTTTCCCTACACGCGTCTGTTGGGGCAGGGGGGTGGGGGTGTGTATAAATATATGTGTGTCCGGGTATCTGTCATGATATTCTACCTAGATCTGAATTCACATTCTGGGTCTTTATTTAAAGCATCCACCTATTTCTTACAACACAGGACCATGGATTTCTGGCCTATAGCATTGAACAAAAGCTTGCTTAAAAACCAACTAGTAGGTGTCAACTCCCCTTCTCAGTTTCCCACTTGGCCACCCTGGGAGCCACCTCTAGACATGATGATATGCCCATGTCATGGCCCCTTCTAAAACCTTGTATTAACGGCTTAAAGGTGTCAGGATAAACTCCAAACATCTTAACGTAGCACTAAAGGTCCATCGAGAGCTAGACAATCTGCTACTTGTCTACCTACAATCTTTATTTTGGCCATTCAGTTATTTCTATAGCATGCCTTGCTGTATGTCATGTCACACCTTGACGTAAGGTGTTCCCCGTGCCTGAAATGTCTTTGCTTCTTTCTTCATTTTTGTTAAAACCTCAGTTGAAACTCATTTCAAATAGCACCTCCCCAGAAATCTTTCCATGAGTCCCTGTGCCAGGAAACCCCTACACTGGGCCTCCCTAACACCCATGTGTAGTCTGCCCAGCACAGACCACACCACGCTGTGATAAAGACACTCCTCCCACTAGAGGACAGTGGCTGTGTCATATCTGCTTTTATATTTCTAGTGCCCAACTGAGTAGTTGGCACAGAGCAAGTATATCAGCCAGCAACTAGTCAGGAAAACCATACCAGGTATATCATCAGAATGAATTTAATATAGGAAAATGTTTATACAGGTGTTGAAGGGCTGAAAGAGCAAAACGGAGCATACTGATATAACCCAGATATGATAAAGGCAGGAACTAGAAACCTACCTTACAGCTAGCAGAACAAGGGAAGAGGCAGAGCATCAGAACCTAGAATCTCAGAAGACGAAGCCCACCGAGCTGCCCAGGTAGAGCAGTGAGGCTGGGTCAGGAGTACTGAAAGGAGCTGGAGGCTGGAACTCCCGCTGCTGCTGGATTGTACCCGTTACTAACTGGGGTAGCAATGACAGGAACAGTAAGCAAAACAGGAATAGGACAGCCTCTTGCCCCTGCTTCCAATCTCCCTATTGTCAGCTATTTGCAGAACCTGACAGCAAGCCAGCTGGAATAACTAACTGTACTGGTTTGCCTGAGACTAAGGGGTTTCCTGGGACATGGGGCTTTCAGTGCTAAAATGAGGGACAGTTTTGGGCAAACTGGGGCAATTGGTCACTCTGAAGCCAGCATGCAAAGGAGAAATGTGGTTTGCAGAGTCCCCAGCCCCAGAATTACATATCAGAGTATAGAAGTGTGGGTTTGGGACAGAGAGACAATAAGTAAATGACTGCCGCAATGGGTGATCAGTTAGTGTTGCTTGAATTAATTAATGCATTGTCTGGATGGTTGGAGGAGTGCTAGGAACTGTGACACTCTGCGTGTTGGGAATGTGATGGCCATCTTGTCATTTAAAGCCTTAAGCCAATGTTTTTGGGTACCCAGCTATTACGCTGAGTCTCTTAAGCATCTGTTTTCTGTCAGTAGCTCTGTTTGGACCTATTATTTTGATTGCCTCTGGAACATTTCGTAGGTTCCTCCTGTATTTAGACACTCTTTGCTGCTCCTCAGAACCGGAAGAAAGACAAGCACCTACATCCCGGAGGCATGTATTAGACACTTAGTTAGATGACTCTTTCTAAGAACAGCCCTTTCAAGCAGCTTACACAGAATCAACTATGTCTTGCTCTGTGAAGTGTGGCTCATGGCCGGGCAGCATTGGCATCACCTGAAAGCTTGTTAGAAATGCAGACTCCCGGACTCCTCCTCACACTTGCAGAATTTAACTGCAGAGATCCCCAGGTGGTTTGCATGCACATTAAAATCTGAGAATCCTTGGTCTACAAGTAGACATTTTCAACCCTGGCTACTCTTTGACATGACTTGGGGAGCTTTAAAGACATTCTGATATCTGGTAGACCTCAGAAACTCTATGTCATTTGGTTGGGTTGGGGAAGACACTGATGATTTTAAAGCTCCCCAGGTGATTTTAATGGGCAGCCAGAATGGCAGACCACTCATGCAGAGCATTTATGAGATCGTAAAGCGACATGCTGTTAGTTATCCAATTATCTAACTATCGCTGTGTACAGAGGCACACAAATGAAATAACTCAGGCTCAAAGTTTCCCAGTTCTACAGCAATTTCCTGATATTTCAGAGGCTACATCTGAGGTCTGCTGACTCTGATTCAAGTCCTGTCGCATAACTGCCATTGTGTCACTATTGACGTTTTTGGTTATCTATTTATGAGAAGACACTTTGAGAATGTAGCATTGGATATTTGATCAAGTCTTGAGGATTGTACTGAACAACTAGGAGAACTATCCAGGGGTAAAGAACACGATCTGAGTGAAACTCTGAACACAGAAACACGGCTGGGCATTCACTCAGGCAGGACCAGCACTTTTGAACACTGGAGGATGTTTAGTGCTTGCCCAATCTCTTTGCCTTCTTAAAGAGCCCAACAGCTGAGGTGGTCCCTTCTACTTCCTATCATTGCAACCCAACTCAGTTTAATTCAATAATCATCTATTAAGCATCTGTGTGCAAGTCCCACCCACCGGAAGAAGTTTCTACTCTAATTAGGAAAAGAAGACAAATACGTAATTACATAAACACAGGACTGCTGCTTCAAATTCTCTATTAGAGTCAAGTGTCAGTAGAAGCAAAGAGCATATGTGCTAAATTCCATTAGATAAGAACAGGTGGATCAATATGGGGCTTAAAGGGAAGTATGCTGCATCCAAGCACATGGGCTACCAAATGATTTTGGTGGAGGCTTGAGAAGAGGTCGGGTTTTCATGTGAATAGATGGCAGGTAGATGTCTACAGCTATTCCACCCTGAACATGCCCAATCTTGTCTGATCTCAGAAGCTAAGTATGGTCGGGCCTGGTTATTAGTTGGATGGGAGATGGTGGGTAGAGTAGCTCAGAAAGAGGGAACAGCATAAACGAGGACCTGAATGTGAAGAGCTCCGATAATGTTGGTGAAAAATAGAAGATGAGACAGGAGAGGGGTAGGCGGGAGGCCATATTTTGGAGGAGGCCAGAAGTTAGAATGTAGTTAGTTAAACAGGGTGAATCACTAAAGAGTTCTGACAGATTTAAGCCCTGTAGAAGGTGAATTCAGGTATATAGGGCAAGATTGGAGGGAGGCAATAGACCACTATGCCAACAATCCAGACAAGAATGAGGTGATCCTGAAGTGGCGTGGCATTTTGGAGAAAGGAAAAAAGGGCGTAATATGAGAGGCATTGGATCTAGATCTTAATTAGCACATTTAGGAGAACATTTATGGGATAAGTAGACATTGTGTTTACATTGATTAATTGAAAGCACACTTCCCTGGAGCTAAATTACAGTGAACACTATTAAATCACAATTAAGGTCTATCTGGATATCTACACCTTTATGGATCATTAGGACTGGCTCAATTTAGGGGATAGCAATATTTTTCCAATTTCTCATTATTTGCAAAGCTAACTGTAAAAAGAAGCTCAGGGCCAACCTAAGGCCACTGATTAAGCAAGACCTCAAATCCTTAGATTTTCAGGACTGCCCCAGCCACCAAGAAACCATGGGGGGCATTCGAGATCTAGGCCAGCAGCACTTGGCACCACCTTGGAGTTAGATCTGGGAGAGGTGGAAACTTATCCAACTGAGTACTCAACATCACATGCCAGGGAAGGGCCCAGAAGGCCCAGAAATCCACACTAGGCTAAAGCCCATTGACCTTTCAGTCCTGGGAATCAGTTTAGAGCGGTGGTCCCCAACCTTTTTGGCACCAGGAACGGGTTTCATGGAAGACAATATTTCCACGGACAGGGGGCTGGAGGGCTTACAGCAGGGTTCACGCTCCTGTGAGAATTGAATGCCACCACTGATCTGACAGGAGTTGGAGCTCAGGCAGTGATGCCAGCGATGGGGACCAGCTGTAAATACAGATGAAACCTCGATCACATGCCCACCGCTCACCTCCTGCTGTGTGACCTCGTTCCTAACAGGCCATGGACAGGTACCCATCTGTGGCCTGGGGGTTGGGGACCACAGGTATAGAGAATGAACAAAAAAAAGCTGTAGGAACTCAGATATAATTTATTGATCCCTTCAGTTAGCATTTATTTTGGCCTAACTATTGGGCCACCGGGATACTAAGTACTGTGAAGCACCAACAATGGGAAGTATGCAAATTGACAGATTCAGGCTCTAATCCCATCTTTTTTGCTCTTTGACTTTGCGAAGCCTTCATGGCTTCTCCAAGCCTTTGTTTCCTTATCTATAAAATGGGGATAATAATAGTACCTGTCTCTTAAAGCTGTATAAAGATTAAGTGAGATAATTGTATGCATATGTGTATTATGTACATATGTGCATATATATTATAGATATATAATTTATATTTAACATTAATTATGTATATTATATAGTAATCATATAATAGATAATTGTAGTCTTTTAAATGTTAGTAATTATTAATATTATAATATTAATAATAGTAATATTATAATATGCTATAATTAATATATAATAATTATTTATTTGTATACAGTACCTGGAACATAGTAAACACTAAAAATGGCAGTGATTGAAACGTCACATTTTTAATAAAGTCCTGTACAATGTGATGGAAGTCAGAACAGCATAGTAAACGTCATAGAGTTTTGGAACATCTTCTATGAAGCCAACGCTGCACTTGATGCCAGAGGTACAAGGGTAAACCAAATAGACATAACCCTTGCCCTTGGGACGCTTATAGTTTTATGGGGGTAATGTTTCCAGCTGTCCTCTCCTAAAAACCACTGCAAAAGAAAATTAAATTTTCTTTATTTTTCTACTTTATCCCTGATTCCCAGTGCAGCCTCCCATTTGAACATATTTGATCTTTATGTATGTGTGCTTAATTTAAAGTACACAAAACTCTTTAGAGCTTCACCCTGTTTAACTAACTGCATTCTAACTCTGGCTTCCTCCACAGTATGGTCTCCCACCTAACCCTTTTGTCTCATCTATTTTTCACCAACATTATCCAACTATAAATCAAAGATTTAATTATAAATCTAATCGTTTCAAACTTTGTTTCACTCAACATTTCCAAAATATAGCCTTGTTGTTACATGTATATCTTATTGGTTTCTTCTAACTTCATATAATATTCCCTAATATATATTTACCATATTTTTCTTGTTCATATGCTAACAATGCATTCCTATGTTGGTTCTAACTTCCTGCTGCAACAATCAAACAACACACGCACACAAAAATTGTGCATGCCTTCCAAAGAACCTGCATAAGAATTTACCAGGTGTATTCAGAATCTATTCTTTGAAATATTTCTATATATATTGACCAGGAGTAATAGTCCAGAAATGGAGTTGCCACATCCTGTGGCAAAAATATACTTAATTTCCTTAATTTCATCTTTAGATATTTTTTAATGAGTAGATGTCAACATGGCATTTTTAACAGGTGACGGTGGTGAAGTCTGGCTGGTGCTAAAGATTTGGGGCTTAGTTGAGTGTAAACAGAGGGCAATTTGATAGCATTGAATTTGCAGTCTCCGCCTCACTGCCAGTGGAGCTGTCCTGACTGCCATTGTCTAGACGCCTGCCTCTCATCAGGCTTTCTGGTCAACCAGATGCCCAATCTTGTGTTAATAACATACTGAGATCCCCTGTCTTGGGTAATGATTCAGTACCCTGGTTCTATGTATTTATGGCCGTCCTAGATCTTCAGCGATTTCTGGATTTTCCTTGGTGTGAGAAGTAAGGAATTGTGGAGAATCCATCTTTCCTCTCGCTCACAAATCCAGCTATATTTTGATACCACTTTGCTAGTCTATCTAGTCCAAAATTCGACCATGTTATTTCTACATTTAGAGAGAATGGAAAAAAAAAACCCTAACCAACCACGTAGACCCAACTTCTTCTTTTAAGTCTAGAAATGGGTATCCGTGGAGGGTTCAATGTGATAAGAAATAACTCCAGTTATCCCCTTTCTGTTGGCTGCAATGGACAACCACGGTTTTCATCCCATCTTTTCTCCGTATCTCACCACAGTGTTTGGCTAGGAAGAGTTTGTGGGGTGGTTTGCAGCTGCTTCCAAGGGGAGGGGTTCCAAGTCAACAGAACAAAGAAGCTTATTCTCAATCCCTCCCCTCCTCTCTCCTCTTTGGGATTGTTTCCGGGCCTTTTCTCTCTTATACAGCAAAATCCTGACAGTGCGCCATGCAAAAGGATAATTATATCTGTATCCTGGGAGAGACGAGCCTGCTGTCAGCAGAGGGGGGTCCAATGTGGATATCAGGGGAGCTAAGTGCCGGCATATGCACAAACACTGACAGCTCCCGAACCAAATCAGGGAGTAACAATTGCTTTGACCCAAACTTTCCCTGGAACTTTTTTCTTACTCAAGTCAGAGAAAGGTTAAAAATAATAATAATAATAATAATAGCTTTATCAGTCTGCCCAGCCTGTCCAGAGATGCTCTCATCCAAAGGAAGAGAAATGACTGAAAGTCTTTTAAGGAAAAAGAGTGTATACTGGTCTTCAGGGTAGCCCAGATCTTAGGACCAGGTATGAACCAAGGCAGGGGCTCTGTGGATGTTGTGAAACTTCCCCACACTTGAGGAGACACTTAATCTGCAAGACAGCCGGCGGGGATCACTGCCCAGTGCTTTCACAACCCATATCAATCTCATGTCTGGGGAAAATAGTCTTCCATGACCTATGGGCAATGAGCAGGCCTCAAAAACTCTAGAATGGGGAGGAGGAGAGGTGCAACATAATTTATGTTCAAATATAAATTCAGTATTTTCTTAAAGGGGCAGCCAAATTTCTAAGGGCTTTGGTTTGAAATGAAAATATGTTTCATAACACCATGAGGGAGGTGCTATAAGAAGATACGATAGCGTTAGATGCTTAGCTGTTAGAGATGGGAAGTCCACAAGATTGCTGTCAGGAACTGATCTCCCCACCACACTCATGCCAAGGACAGGTGAAGGGCCCTGTTTTATATGGACAAGAAGAAGGACATAAGGGAGGACAGGAGGTTGGTACCTGGAAAAGAGGACCCGCTTACCCTCCCTGCCTCCCCTTCCCCCAGAATAAGACGGAAGAGAAGCAATTAGAAGTTACGAGTTACTGAGGAGGTGACAAGGTGAAAGATCTGTACGTCTGGACAAGCCATTGTGTTGTAGCAGACCTTAGCTACAAGCCAAGAAAAAATCTGAGGACGCCATATTTCAGCTTAATTATAAGGAACAGATTTTTAACAAGTGAGATAGATTTAAAAAAAAAAAAAACCTCAGTTATAGAAAGATCTGCCCATGAATATGCTGAAACCCTCTTTGTTGAATCTATTCAAGCAAAATTCCTCCTTCCTTTAGTGATTCTAGAAGAAATATTTCTGCTTTGGGTTGCATGTGAGGTGCTACGTGATATCTTCTAATTCTAAAATGATTATGTTTACATAGACAGAAAATGTAATAAACATCTTCTGAGCAAAAATGTTTAGCATGCTGTCCTGCCTTGGAGTGATTGTATAACATTCTGTTCCTGTCTTCCCGGCAACCCCAGGGATTCCAACTGCTTTCTGTTCTCTGCGGGGCTGTGACTGCCTGCTCTCGGGGCTTCTCTCCTCCAGGTGATGGTGAGGCAGTATGAGACACCGCAGTATCAGATGTGCCCCCACCGTGCTCGCTCTGAAAATAAGCAGATGAGACTTTCTTATTTCAGAATGCTTTCCTGTTGTTCATGCTGGGAACACAGACAGCAAGACCACAAGCTAACAAGGAAAAGAGACAAAGTTCCCAGAATCCTACAGTGGACTCATTTTCTATGTCCCTGACTCCATTTCCTACATCGTTTGCAGTAAACCCAGACCTTTCTGCTTTTCTTTTGAATGACTAAGGGTGGATTTAATTAACTCTTTCCTCGTTTTCAAACCCCATTCTTTTCTTGACCAGGGGGTGTCTCCTTCTCAGGGAAGACCCTTCTCTTCAAGGCACAGACCTGAAGTCACAGCAAGGGTCAAATTGTCAATAAAAACTAGTGGTTGTTGTAGTTCTTCTTGGTTTTAAGTAAACTACACACATCTCAGGGAACTCCAGCCTAGGAAAAGAATGCCCGTTATGACATACCTACTGTATTCCAGGCTGTAAGACAGACACTTTATATCTCTGTTTTATTCAGCCATCACAGTGACCCTAAGAAGCAGGTGTCTCCTCTGCTAGACTCCTCCCTCCCTGCCAATGCCCCTTGGCAGATTGTCAGAATCTTCAGAACCTTTGTAGTCTATATGGTGTTCGCCTACATTATCGGAGTGGGCAATGAAACATGGAAGTAGAACCAAAAGGATTATATTTAATCAATGCATACATGAGTAACGCTACAATGTTTCACCCTCTTTTTCAGTTTATGCTCTCTTATGTCATCATCATCACCTTTCCCTCCAAGTTCATCCCCACATTCACCCCAGACTAGAGGCATCAGGAGAGAAGGAAACACTGAGTCTTCTCCTCTCGTCTTTCTTATGTATTTGGTCATATTCTAGTGCCTGTCCGTAAGTCCTAAAAAATTTCCAGATGGATTTGAGCTCTTTCCATATCATGGCACCAATGATACTACATGGACCCCTCACAGCACCCCCTAGATGAGCCTCAGTGGACCAAAGGCACAAGATTATATAAATCTATATAAAAACAAAGGGATGGGTAAAGGCTAAGTATACTCAGATAGAAAGAAGCCTGTAGTGAGTTGTCATTCGGTGATCCTTCCTTAATAGACAAGGGCACTTCAGCTGCAACAGTGCCTAGTCCTATGAATGTAAAGTAAATAGTCTCACAACATGTGGTCATTGTCTCCCTATGCTATGTTCCTTGTGCAAGGAGCTCAGCTTAGCTCTTCCAATTGCAATTGAGTATTTCCTTTTAAGCAAACCCGCTCCCTACAATAGTATTTTATTCCCATTTTCTAGAAAAGGAAGCTCAGTTTTGAAGTACTTCTGTAAGTTTCTCAAGGCTGTGTGATTCCAGAGCCCCATCAAATGTTCAAGCTAGTTCTAAAACATAGAAGAGACCCCCATCTCTTCAATAAGCACATGCTGTCAAGATTCAAAGCCACCTTATGTGCCCAATTCCTTCATAAAGACTGCCAGGCTCTTGCAATACATAAAGCTTTCTCCATTCTCTGTGCCACATAATTTAGTACCTAATTATATATTGTCTTATAATGTTCTCCTAATCACTTCAAGTGTATTTGTTCTGCTTCTCCATTAAGGTTGTAAGAGAGATCCTTGAGGGTGGAGATTTCCTTTGAATGATTTATCACCTTTTCTGCCCCATACTTCTCCCGTTCCACTCCCAGAACATGGAAATCAAATCATAAAGGCTGGCCCAGCCTGCACTATTCTTGGCGTTTGGGAGCGTGGAAGTAATAAGGTGTGGTCGACGGGGCACGTGATGGGGACGTGGAACACCTGTGATCCCGTCCTCCCTTTCCTCCTGGCTAGTAGCTCTGTGACATTGGGAGGACCATCTGCCCTCTCTGGGCCTGTTTCCTCACTGGTGAAATGAAAGTGATGAACTGTGTGATCTCCAATGTTCCTGCAGTCCTGCGAGTCTCTCCCTGTTAGAGAGAAGGATGACCTTCATGGAGAAATTTGAGCTGAGATCGCTGGACCCTGCATATGGACAGTCAGCAGATGGTTAGAGTTGCTTTAGCCCTGATTTTAGAGATAGACTGGAAGCAGCTCCCAACTGCGCCTCACTCCCAGGGAAGGAATGTCTCTGTGCTCCCCATCCTATGCCATGCAGGTGGCAAACACATAACCCCCCAGGGCAGCTCTAAGAGGAGCCATGCTTATGTAAGCTGTATGGGACCACTGAATCTCAAGGGAATGCCCGGGCAAATGTTCTTCCTCTGAGGAGTGGGCCATGAAAGATAACCTTGATAACTGTATTGTACCCATCCAATCAACCGAATTGATCATTAAAAATTAAAAGCTTAAATCCCCCAACGGGAATTGATAGCCTGCATTGGTACCTCCACCGAGAATCATCATAATTCAACATTAGTTAAATGTACCATTAAAGTATCTACGTAGTTAATGGAATTTCATTGGGGTTGGAGGTTTTTCCTGAGTTGCTTAAATTGCTTCAATCGTGAATGACTTCCTAAATTAAAAATTAAATAGACTTTCAAGTATTTAATTAGATACATCTATTACCGAAGGAAAGAACATAACTGAAATTTGCCTTAGAAATCTTTTATTTAAAATAACGCAGTATATGTTCAAGATTATAAACATGTCTTGATAAACTCAGATACAGCTGCTTTTAGAGATAAAACAGTAGCCAGGAATTTTCTTTTGTGGTTCTCTCCTTCTTAGATTTGATGGTCTCAGAAGACACCTTAGCTTTCATACTTTTGAGGTCTTTAAATGCTTGTGAATCTCACACACAAAAAAAACCCCATTATGAGATTATAAAACTGATGTGGAGTGAGGGTAGGTGGTGAGGAACTGCCAGGCATAGCTGAGGATCTTCAGGGGAGGGTAGATCTCTCCCCTGCCCTAATTAGCAATGGCACAGACTCGAAACAGTGTGGAACGTGCATGCAGCTCTGGAGGAAACACAAGGATCTTCCTGAGCCGTGTGGGAAGGGGCCTCAATCTGGCCTCCTGTCGGGAGGGAACAATGCTTAGGCCAGAAGACTCCTTGCCTGGCTCAGAGGAATCCCATGTAGCTCCTCTCTTCCCTCCAGGGCTTTGTGTTCCCCCAGTGAGAAATGCAATGATTGCATTAGTGACCTCTAAGGATCTTTCCCAGATAGATGAAGAACACGCATGAACTCAATCAGGGCTGTCATTGCTTTTCAATAAACAAGTGAAACAGTTGCCAGTAATCCGGAGAAGGAAATGTGTTTGCCGATGAATATGTTTCAGAGCTGACTTGGGGATAGATGGGGGAAATATTCATCTCTTTCCACGTTTGGTTAAATATCACAAAGCCCTGTGCAAATTTAACTTGGGAAGCAAGATTGGCTCATCTGCTGTTTGTTTGACTTGCAGCAGCACCTGTTGGCTTCCCTACTCATTCACTGCAGAGGCTTTGACAGGAGGTGGGGCAGGGTGGCCATGTGCTGAGACCTCAACGAGGCTTCCCAGACCTATGTGGACACTTCGGCCCAGAAGGCCTGAGGCTGAAATGAGCTGAGCCTTAAGTCTATAAAAGGCTGAAAGGTTTGTGTAGACTCCACAAAGCTTAGCTCTCCAGATCTGAAAGTACTTAGATGAGAAGGCTCCCCTAGAGGTTGGAGGAGAAGGATTTTGAATGAGTAAGATGGAGAAGTCCTTCTCTGCAGGCAGTAAACTAGCCAAGCCAGATATCTGGGGGGTGGGGCGGCGGGAGAACAGAAACACATCCAGTAAAGGGAAAGCAACGTGTGCAAGAGGAGGAAGAAACTTTTAAAGGGCTGATGTTAAGATGGCATTTGGCTAAGAAAGAGATCCAGGACCATCCAAACCCCACCAGTACCCACCTGGTCACACCTTCCCACAAGATCCTCAAGGGAAATACATACATAGAGGCAAGGCAGACAGAGTCAGCCAAAGTCCCCAGTGCAGGACTCCAGGCAGAACTGCTTGTACCTAGATTAGAGGCAGCCTGGGGTCTGGATCTAAAGCCTAGGTGGTCCACATCAGCTCTAGCCAACAGAATTATGAAGCAAGCCACGTACGCAAGTTTACGTTTTCTAACAGCTGCATTTAAATGAAGTAAAAAGATACAGGTGAAATTACTTTCAATAATATATTTTATTTAGCCCAATCTATCCAAAATATTTCAACATGTCATCAAGTTCAACGTGGAACCAATGTAATCAACATCAAAAATTATTAACAAGAGAGTTACATTCTTTTTTGTGCTAAATCTTCAAAATCTAGTGTGTGTTTAAACTTACAGAGCATCTTAGTTTTCAATGGCCATACCTGATCTGCAGTTAGATTTCATAAAAGCCACAGTTGAAAGGGTAGGTTCACCTACTGCCTTGTTCCAAACATGCTTAAAAGTCTTCCAATAAGTGAATTTAGTATCTGTGTTTAAATTTAAATGTAAATTAATTATAGTTAAATGAAATTTAAAATGCAGATACTCAGTTACACTGCCATATTTCAAGTTCTCAGTAGCCACGTGTGGACAGTGGCTACCATATTGGGCAGCTCAGGTCTCTATCATTGCCTCGTATCTGACCATGGCCCCCAGAGGGTTCTCACATTTTTAGCTCCTTGAGAGTAAGTAGCAAAGAGAACTCAGAGGCAGGACATCTAAACCCAAGGCGACTGACATGCAGCTTTCCAAATCCCAATACTAGGAACTCCAATAATTCTCTTCCCAGATTAGATTTGCAGCTTCTGCAGAACTGGATTAAAAATAATAATAGCAATGTCCAAACATTGAATTTCTACTCTGTCATTGTGTTCGATGGTTTTTGTTACTCAGGGAAATCAAGCGACTTGTACAAGGTCACACAGCAGGTTAGTGGCGGGTCCTGGATTCAAACCCAAGTTTGTTTGACTCCAACACTGATACACCGTTGCAACCCGGCCTCCCCTGATGTGGCTAAGGTCACAGTCCCAGCATTTGAATTTCCCAAATTGCAGTGATGCCTGATGTTGCACTCAGCTCTACCTGTTGTGGTGATGGCCTCATTAGAAGAAGACTTAATTCCAGAGGTTGCCTTTGGCATCCCAGGCCTTGACCACACCCAGAATTAATGGAGTCCTCAGTAAGGAGCATTAATGCAATTATTGTCTTGTCATGAATGTATCTCCCTGTCATTATCACGGTTTCCCAGCTCTTCCTAAAAAGCCTTCAGAGGCTGACTTCATGCTGGACTCAGCATCTGCCCAGCCTCTAATGGATCTGTGTTCATTAGGCAGCTTGCCCATGAGCAATGGAGAGAGGAGCAGAGGGTGACAAAAGCATACCTTTAAGTTAAAGGTTAACTTCTAGTGCTTTTAAAATATCTGATCTCTGACTAAATGGTACGAACATCGATGCAAATGTGAAATAATGCCGTCGCCCCCCTCCAGCCTCCTTCCTTCCCGGAGCTGAGAGGCACGTCTACCGTCTCTGTGAAGAGCTCTTGGGAAACGGATATAGTTAGGCCACTGGCTTCAAACAACATTGTCCCTGGGCTTTTCTCAAGTAACCTGTGGCTTGTGACCTAACAAGACTCCCACCCAACCGGCATGATGCCTTTGTCTCAGAGCAAAGCTGAGCCTGGCCCAGTAGACCCCACGCAATGGGGCAGCCTGAGACCGCCCATCTCCTACACCTGGATACAGCCCCCTAGAGCAAGATGAGGCATTGAGGATACACCCAATTTTAGGTGCTGTTCCACACCCAGTAGAACAAACACCAACTAAGGGCTAATCTAGGAAAGTGGCTGGAATGGCTGATAGAATCAGG
Source organism: Indri indri (assembly GCA_004363605.1). NCBI lineage: Eukaryota > Metazoa > Chordata > Mammalia > Primates > Indriidae > Indri > Indri indri. The sequence goes on along the minus strand of RJWJ010007949.1, from coordinate 20,136 downwards.
GGAAGAGATGGGCCGGGCGCAGTGGCTCACACCTAAAATGCTAGCACTTTGGGAGGCCAAGGTGGGAGGAACACTTGAGGCCAGGAGTTTGAGACCAGCCTGAGCAACATAGCAAGACTCCATCTCTACTAAAAAATTTTAAAATTGCTGGATGTGGTGGTGCACGCCTGTAGTCCCAGCTGCTTGGGAGGCTGAGGCAGGAGGATCCCTTGAGCCCAGGAGTTTGACATTGCAGTGAGCTATTATTGCACCACTGCACTCTAGCCTGGGTGACAGAGCGAGATCCTGTCTCAAAAATAAAAGAATCAGGGGAAGAGGAGGCAGGAACCAACATTAATAAATGCTTACAGTTAAGTAGTGGTTAAAGATGTCATCTCTAGACCAGGATTTCTCAATCTCCGCACAGGTGACATTTGGGCTGGATAGTGCTTTGTTATGGGGCTGTCCTGGGCCTTGCAGGACACTTGGCAGCATCCCTGGCCCCTGCTCACTAGATGCCTATAGCACCTCCCCCACCCACTGCAGCTGTGACAGCCAAAAAATGTCTCTGAGAATTGCCAAATGTCCCCTGGGGAACAAAATTACACCCCCTTCCGTGGTTGAGAACTGCTGTTCCAGAGTCACACGGGGCTTCAGATCTGTCACTCGCTACAGATATGGCTTGAGCTGGCTCCTGAAGCACAGATCTTGCTTCTGTAAGATGAGGAAATAATACCTACTTTGTAAGAGTTGCTATGAGGTTTCAGTGAGATAATATATGCAAAGGGCTTATTCATAATAAAAACTAATTGGCTTAGGTAAAGAGTTTAGGATGCATTTTTTTTAAATCACCAAAATAAATCTATTTTACAGCAGAGTATTATTCCTATTGTGGAAGATGGCATTTTCCCAGAGTGGCTACAGCAATATTTTCCAGGTCCACATGCTTTTCCCAAACCTTGTTATACCCCCATTGACAGCCTATTTCCTCACCCCTTGAATCCAGGAGGACTTTTGTGGCTGCCTTGATGAAGAGAATGGAGTGGAAAGGATGCTTCATGACCTCCAAGGTCGCAAAGCATGAGCTCACAAAGGCTGGGTAACGAGAGATGCGGCTTCCACCTGGCTCGCTCAGACACATGTCTTGGGGGCTTTGAGCCAACATATGAGAAATCTGGTTACCCAGGAGCCACGTGCTGGGCAGACTATGTGACACGTGTGCATGTGCGCACTCCACACACATACACACGCACACATGGAGTCCCAGCACTATGGCCCTGGCTGTCTGAGTCTTCCCAGCCCAGATGCCAGACATGTGGATGAACAAGGATTCGGATGACTCCAACCCCCACCTTTAAGCTGCCCCAGTTGATGCTGATTAGAGCAGAGATGAGCTGTCCCTGCTGAGCCCTGCCCAAATCGTGGGTTATTTAATAAAATAATATAAACATTTAATAAAATAAATATTGTCATGTTAATCCACTAAGTTTGGGGTGGGTTTATTACACAGCAGTAAATAGCTGTAGCAACCATGTGACAGATGAAAAAACGACCCTCAGGGAAGATATATAGCAGGCAAGTATGCAGGCTAGAATTTGAACTAAGGATTTCCTGCCTCCAAAATGACACTGGTTTTTTTTCCACGACACTTGCTCCCAAGGTGGCATGGGGGTGCCCTTATAGAAGGGAATCCAGGACTGAGCAGAGGGGCTGCAGTCAGGCTGATCACACAAGACTCAGGCCGTCTGTAGGCAGAGGGAGGAGCATGCCAAGAGCAAGGCAGGACTCAGCCCGAGAGAGTCAGAGGCCGTAGAGGGATCCCCCAAAACACACAAAACAGAGGATTCATTTTGGAATGGAAGCACAGTCAGGGCGGGCCAGCAACAAAAGCTCATCTCAGAGCATGAGGCTGCTTAAATCCCAAGTGCTCCAGGTAAGGATGCCTCCTGGGCTAGTGGTCCTCAGCTCTAGCTACCCACACCACCTGGAGAACTTCCAAGAATCATGATGCCCAGAGGCCAGTGACATCAGCTGCTCTGCATGGTGGCCAGGCATCAGTATTCTCCAAGTCCCCAGGTGATCTCATCGTGCAGCTAAGCTGGAGGGGTGTGGGGATGTGCCCGCCGGTCAATGTCAGCTCAGCAGAGCCAAGAGTGAAGACAGGCAGGCTGGGGAGCCCGGAAAGAGGCAGGGTTTGAGTATTAACTGCAATCGCTGGTTGCTTTGTGATTCTGCAAGGTGAATTAAAAATCAAACTTCATTGGGCTGCAAGTGAAGATGAAGATTCAGCAGATCCAGGGACTGGGAAAGGTCCCGTTAATATGCTTACTGACAGAGACCCCGTGCGATTCACTGACGTGAATTGGGGCAGATGAGAGATTTGCCGCTTCTGCAGGAGGGAGAGCAGGAGGGAGCTTCTTCCCCTCTCTATGGCTGGTGGGTAGGGGACAAGGGCTACCCTCCCTTACTGTGCAAGAGGGGAGAGACACGAGAAGCACTACCCTTAGGATTTTCTCATGTGATGTCTGATGTAGGCTGGTGACAGTCTGCAGCAGGTTGGAGTAGAAAAGCCAGCTGGAGAGCAGGGCAGAGTGGGTTCGGATTCTGATTCCCTCTTCCTGCGTGGCATGAGCAAGTCCTTCAATCTCACCAAGCTTCGGTTGTCTCCTCTGTCAAATGGGAATGATCGTAATACTGCCGGGATTAAGTGCGCTAACATATATGATACACCAGCACATGGTGGGCACTAATAATGGGGGTTTCGTTCATTCACTCATCCATGCACTCATCCATGCTTTCATACTTTCATTAGTCACCTCCTTTTTCTCTCCACTGCTGTCCACCTCCACCTTTCGGAGCGTTAAGAATGAGAAGCCGGTGCCCTGGAAGGGAGCCCGTAGCGATGCATTAGATCGAAATGTCTCTATCTGCCCAAACTTCCTCACCCCCTTCAGCTGGTGGGCCCCTACCAGGGAAAACTCGCATGCCACCTGCTCCACTCTGTGTAGGAGCCCCTCCCACAGCCCTGTGTAGTAAATCATAACACCTTCCTCACGTAATAAGGCTTCCCTATGTAACAACACTCATCGTATGATCCTCGCCCTGCATCTAGCACTTCACAGGCGCTCAATACATATGTGAAATAAATAATTCAATAGACTTGTGTCACTTCCCCTTTCTGGGCCTCAGTTTCCCCAACTGTCTGATGAGAAGTTGGAGCAGATGTGTTTTAAGAACAGTCCTAGCACTAGCATTCTATCTTTCTATGGAGCCGGAGGGCAAGGACAAAAGGAGAGTAAGCCAAGACAAATCAATTAACTGAGGGGGTGGTAATGAGCTGGCGCCCAGGCGGTGGCTGGCAGGATGACAGTCAACGTGACATCAGTATCATCAGGTGACCAGGACAGTGCCATCCAGCCTGAGCAGAAGATGCCCCATCGGCAATGGTCCAGATTATCCACAGAGTGTCAGTTTGGTAGGAGGAACGTAGACTCTCCAAAGAGGGGCAAGTGGAGTCTAGACCTTCTCAGGAAGCAGAACAAAAACAGAGCCAGGAAATATGGCCGGTGCAGACAGAACAGGTCTGGGCTAAGGAGCCATGGCCAGGACCTCCGTGAGCAATGCTGGAGGGCTGAAACTCAAGCAACAGCGTGATGTACGGTCCCAGCCTCTGAGGACCCTGCCCCAGATTGGCCCAACCAGAGCATGTGAACTGTGTCATGGATAAACTCCAACACCTGCCCCTGCCTTGGCCACTTTCCTGGGAATGTTCAGGATCTGAGCAGTTAGGGAGCCTACGTGGCTTAGCAGGGGCTCCGTGGACCCACTATGGGGACCTGGGAAAGTTAGGGGCTGGGAACTGAGGCCTGAAGATGGCCAGTGTCTCAAGAAGGGCACAACACTCCACTCGTACTCACAGCCCTGCAAAAGCCTCCCTGAGAAACACACTTGCCCATACCATGCCAACAGCTCCAATGCCCAGATGTGGCCTCCCCAACCAACACGCAGCCTGACACGTGTCAACAAGGCTCACCTCGGAGACTTACAGACACACGTGCACTTCTTTTCTGTTTTGATTGACATTTATGAAACATCTGTGTACTAGACATTGGGGCCTGGAGGTAACTACAGACCCGCGCTCCAGGAACTCAGAGTGCATGCTCACATCAGTACACAAGAGACCCGACAGCACAGACTCGCGTTGTGTAATGTGTGTGCACATGTTTGCTTATGGATCCCCATAGACAGGCTCATAGAGCTTGCAGGTTCCCACCCACCTCGGCTTAGTCAGCAGTTTAAAGAATTTGCTAAAATGACACCCCCCTTGCCATTTGCACACTCAATGTAGAAACGTCATTCTGCCCTTGTTCCCGTAAGAGAAGCCTTCTGGGTCTTTTAAGGGGACATTATTTTATGGCAACATTGTTAGCTGGCATTTATAGAGATTCAATCAATAAATCAGATGCTGCTTGTAACGGTGCATTGCTGGTTCACATTTGCTTAAGAGCCCTGAGGACTCAAACCCAAAATTGGAAGTTTCAGACTTCAATCTCTCTTCCTACATCACACACACACATCCCCACACACGTGGGCACTGACATGCATGCATGCCATTGCATGAAATGTCATTTCAGCCATGCTGGGAAGTAGACTGCTAGTTATGTTTTGCTGCTTCTTTGCTTCCCATGAAAGAGGCTTATTATGTGAAGGGGTTATAGGTATTTCCACTCACACTCACAGCTGAACTTTCTCAGGGCCCAAAAGGGTGGAATCTTCTGGAAGGAAAGAGCAGTGCAGAGGCTGGAGTGAAGCTCCCACCCCACTGCTCTCCCACCCTTGGGTCAGGGAGAGGAGAGTCTGAACTCAGAGACTGCAAACTCATTTCTCCATGCAAGTCCCCACCTGTGCCAGCCACACACCCCCTGGAGTATGCTCTGTCCATCTACCCACATCTGAGTTGAAGGTGAGGCTAGAGTTAGGGGTGGAAAGGAAGCCAAGAGAAAATCCCCACAAAAACTTTCCTCTTTCTCTCTCCACCATACTCTACCAACAATCCAACCTTAGGAAATGAGCAGGCTCACAGAAAAGTGTGTTTACAAAGTGCAACAGCTGTTCCTAGGCAGGGACTATTCCTGAAAATATAAAATACTCAGCATGCTGAAGACGCATGTCAAATCAAACTTCACCCCTATCACCTTATCACCAGCAAAGAGGATTCTCCCTTTTGTAGAAACCTGGCCTTAGTGCTGGTATGCTGGGGCTGAGTTATTTTTTTTTTTTATCAGGGTGTGGGGCTGAGAACCATTTTGGGGCACCGGATGTCACACTGTCCTTTGCTAAAACAGAGTTTGCAGCTGAGGGGTCAGGCTGACTTCTCCTTTGAGGAACAGTAAGTTCCTTCCAGCCTTGTAGACGCCACTAACATCTGTACTCTGGGCTCTTTGCTGTCTACCTTTGGATCCTCTGTGCCCTCCCCTACTTGTCTACAAACCCAACTTCTACAAGCTATTCCAGGACCATCCAACAGTCATTGTCTTATAAGGGTTTCCCACGGTGGAACCTCATGGATGATGCTATCTGTCCCACACCAAGCTGCCAGCTCCCCAGAGATGGCCCATCAAGGATGCCATTGGCTCTGGCACCAGGTGAGGACACCAGCAGCCCATCCTGAGCAAGAAAATGGACAGGGCACTCAAGAAACTCCCTCCCACCTTCTGAGTCCTGGAGGCTGGAGCCCTGCAGGTGAGACAGATGCTGGGAAGTTAGGAATGAGAAGCCAGAAGAAGACCTGCCAAGAAGACCCATCCCAGGGCAGAGGTTCAGGCTTAAGGAAGACAGCATGGTGGCTTTGGGAGGGCCCAGGTAGGGCCCCATGGGTCCTAAGGAAAGGGAATCTGTCCCGAGCCTGATGTGGGTAAATCTGATTCAATTCGAAGCCCCTGCTTCTCCCCATTGGCCCCACGTGCGAAATGAAGAGGAGGGCCAGGGTGGCAGACACAGGAGCGAGGGGCTGGGCAGGAAGGGCTGAGGAGCTGGGCGATGGGGCTTTGATGGTCTGTAATTGCTTTTCCAATTGGCCTGCAGGTTGGAATAATCTCATTACATGAGCTACTGAACCTTGTGACTCAGCCTGAAAAAATGGTGTTCTGTTAATCTCTCCCCTTTCATAAAGGCCAGTGCAATTTACACACCTTCCTCCCCGAAGCCTTCCTGCAGAGGATTTCTGCCCCCTGGCTTCTCCTGAGTCTGGGGCAGGAGAGTCATCGATTTTCGTTTCCCTTTTTTATACCATTAGTTGCTGTACTGGAGGCAGTGTGTGTGTGCGTGTATGTGTGTGTACTTTGATTTGGAAATTGTCCTTCCAAGATGGGACCTTGTAAGATGGCCACACACTTATCTTTCAATACATACCCTCATAATCTTTTTATATAAAACATCCATCTTTCTTTTCTTCTATAAATACCACGTAGCAGCATCTCCTGCCCTGAAAAGATCCCAGGACTCAGCCACCGCTAATTCGCATCATTTGAACTGAGACAAACCACTTCATGCTCTGTGGCTGGGTTCCCCCATCTGTTCCGTGGGGTAGTGGCGACTGCTCAAATGGCCTCATGGAGCTACTGTGAGAATCGAACAAGTTCCGAAGGTGTCTTTGAAGAGAAGGACTACAGGCAAACGTAAAGCCGTGTTGTGTCCAGTGTTCTCCAACTTGGCTGCATGAGGGACCCTTAGGAACTATGGATGCCTCCTGACACCCACCCCCACACATTCGGACATAACTAGTGTTGGGTGCCACCTGGGCATCAGAGTTTTAAAAGTTATTCTAATGGGCAGCAAAGTTTGGGAACCACTAGAATAGACTGAGAGAATTTTTCTTGCCCTCCCCACAACAGCCTTCTCCAAATTCCCTAAAATGTCAAGACATCCCCTTGTCAAAAGTATCCAAAGACTGTGTTTGGTCCACTGCCAAGAACTTTCTCACCTCTTTGCCCCAGAAACTGCATCCTCATAAACTATGAATGAGCTTAAATAATATCTCACAACCCAGATTGTACAAGTGAACTTTTTTTCAAATGCATAGATTTAGTTCACCTGTGAGAATTAAAAAGCAGATTAATATCTTTGTTCAAGGAAGTAAATCTAAAGTCCATTCCTACTCAGGCCCTCACCCCAAGAGTAATGTGCTTGGCAGAAGCGGGCTCAGTTTCTCAGTGGATGGGAGGGCAGTCCTTGGTTTACTGAAAGGAATTCCAGGACCTAGTTCAGGTTCAGCAGGAGCATGTGCTGGGGTCTATTAGTGATATCTGCATGTTTGCAGGATGGAAGGAGATAGCACACCCAGCAACTCGATAGCACTCATGCACTGAATGAAGTTCTAGGGTCACATTCCTAGTCTGGCGGCTGCCATTTCTTCCTCGAGGTAAATATGTCATTCATAAGCTTTGGGGGTGGCTTCACTGCTCTGTTATGTAAACCTCCCTGGGGTGTCAGTCCTCGGTATTTGGGTATAGCATGCTTATGTCAGCTCATGAACTCTGTGTGCACGAAGGGTACGTACACTGACTTGCACACGAGAGGGAAGAAGAGAAACTTCATCCTCATTTCCTATTTGCATCCATGCCCTCTTACTCTTCCTCCCTTTACCAAAAGCTGATTCTAGGCAAGGTATCATCAACCATTCAACCTTAGGGCAAGGTTTGGGTCATGGTGGTCAGAGGTACTTGCATGGACTCCCAGGAAACCGCACCGCAGGGGGATTCCCTGGTCCAAGCATGTCCTGACGCAACCACATCCCCTTTGCCTCCCAGTTCAGTCAGCTCTAAACGCACACACTCCCCTGGTGTGCAGGCTTAGAGAAGGGCTGGAATGCCTGTTGTGGAGATCAAGGCCCGGGTGACCTGCTGCATTCAGCACTGGGCTGAGATCAATGAGTCAAACAAAGCCAGTGCAGGGAGAATAGTGCTGCTGAGGCTGCAGCGTGGACCCAGGGATCACTCCAAGAGGTTCTCAGTCCCAAGTCTGATTAGAAGGGAAGTAACCCAGGATCCCAACTACCATCACCAACTGCAGATCCCAGGGTGGGAGAGGAGTTAGTTTTTCACCCCATTGGACAGGATAGAGGAGGATGGCTGAGGTGTCAGGCAAGAGTGGCTCACAAAGAAATGAATGAATGAATGAATGAATGGTTTGGAAAAATTAAAATTAGGGGAAAAAATGGCTGATTCCAAATCTGAGCAGTTCTGTATCTCCAGATAGGGACACCAGAGTGCAGGGAAGGCAGGAGAAGAGGGAACAGGGGTCAGGGGAGGGGGTCGTAATGCTGACCGAGTACCCATCATGTGCCCAGCAAGTGTTGTGCAACACTCCCTCTGCACGTCATCTCTGTAATGCCCCCCACCCTGGGAGGGACATGCCATGGCAAATGGTATCAAATATTATCATCCACATTTTACTGATGAGGAAACAGGCCCAGGGAGGTTCATGACGTGTGCATCGCCACACAGAAAGTAGGAGTTGATGACAAAATAGTCACCTCCCAACTTAATCTATAGATTCGATGCCATCCCAATCAAATTCCTGTTGAAGCTATTTTGTGGATCTCGACAAACTGATTTTGTATGGAGAGGCACAAGACTCAAAAGAACCAACACGATATTGAAGAAGGACAAAGTTGTAGGCGTGACACTACCCAACTTCGAGACTTACTATGAAGCTACAGAAATCAAGACAAGTGTATTGTCTTGGCAAAAGAATAGACAACTAGATCAATGGGAAAGAATGGAGAGCCCAGGAATAGATCCACATAAATACAGTCAACTGATTTTGACAAAGAAACAACAGTAATACAACAAAGACAAGACAGTCTTTTCAACAAATGATGGAACAACTGGACATCCACATGCAAAAAGATGAATCTAGACACAGACCTCACACTGTTTGCAAACTCAAATCCATTTCACTCAAAATGGATTGTAGACCTAAATATGAAACACAAAATTATAAAACTCCCAGAAGATAAAATAGAATAAAATCTAGATGGCTTAGGATTTGGCAAGGGCTTTTTGTGTACAACACCAAAGGCATCATCCATGAAAGAAAAAATTGATAAACTGGACTTTATTAAAATTAAAAAATTATGCTTTGTGAAAGACACTGTCAAGAGAATAAAAAGAGAAGCCACATACTGGAAGAGAAATATTTGTAAAAGACACATTCAATAAAGGACTGCTATCCAAAATATATAAAGAACTCTTAAAAGTCAATTATAGGAAAACAAACAATGCTATTTAAAAAGTGGGCAAAGATCTTAACAGATATCTCACCAAGGAAGGTACACAGGTAGAAAATAAGCATCTGAAAAGATACTCCATATTGTATATCATCAGAGAAACGAAAATTAAAACACAGTGGGATACCACTACGAACCTATTAGAATGGTCAAAATCCAGAACACTGACAATACCAAATGCTGGGGGAGGGGGGTGTGGAGCAACAGGCACCCTCATTCATTGCTGGTAGGAATACAAAATGGTACAGCCACTTTGGAGGGCAATTTGGCAAGTTTTTATAAAACTAAACATGCCTTTACCCCATGGACCAGCAATCATGTTCCTCGATATTTACTCAAAAAACTGAAAACTTCCATCCACACAAAAACCTGCACAAGGATGTTTGTGGAAACTTTATTCATAATTGTCAGAACTTGAAAGTGATCAACATATCCTTCAGCAGGTGAATGAATAAACAAACTGTGGCATAGCTAGACAGTGGAACGTTATTCAGCACTGAAAAGAAGCAAGCTAGCCAGCCGTGAGAAGACATCGCGGAAACCTGAATGTATGTTAATAAGTGAAAGAAGCCCATCTGAAAAGGTTACATACTGGATGATTCCAGCTCTATGGCATTCCAGAAAAGGGAAAACTGTGGAGGAAGTAAAAGGATCAGTGGTTTCCAGGGGGTGGGTTTCAGAGAGGGATGGAACATGGAAGATTTTTAGGGCAGTGAAATTACTGGATGAGTAATGGTGCTGCAAAGGTGGGAATATGTCATTGTCCACCTCTCCAATCCCACAGAATGTGCAACACCAAGAGTGAACCCTGATGTCAGCTGCGGGCTCTGGGTGACATGATGTGTCAATGTAGGCTCATCGGCCGTAACAGATGCACCACTTTGGTTGGGCATGTTGATAGTGGAGGACGTCATGCATGTGTGGGGGCAGGAGGTATATGTACCTTACACCCAATTTGGCTCTGAAACTAAAACCGTCTAAAATGTAAATTTTATTGAGAGAGAGAGAGAGAGAGAGAGAGAGAGAGATGGGCATCTCACTCATCTCGACTAGGACCCCCGCCCCAGTAACACTGGGCTGCTCGTGGCTCCCTGCGCACCCTCTCTGCAGGCCTTGGCCTCAGCGGCTTTCTCTCGCTGCAGCGTCCTAATCTCACTCTCCACCAACCCCGCGTCTCCGCCCAACTGGAAGCTCATGTTCACATTTTCAAAAGCCAACTCAGGGTCCCTTCCTCTAGAAGAATTTCCTGGCCTACGCTTTTCATTCATTCATCCATCCATCCATCTGGCATCCTTTGTTCAATGCACATCATGCACCAGGTACCCACTGCACAGAGGCTCATCAGAGGAAGAGCAGACACGGACCCAGCCTCACTGGGCTTAAGAGTGTGATGAGAAGACAGATACTGAGCCGAGAGCCAGGCACATAATTACATGATGACTACGTGTGCTGATTGATTTGCAGAAAAGACAGAGGGTACTCCGGAAGTGTATAAAAGGGGTATTGTATTGTATTGTATTGTCATTGGATTGTATCAAGGAAGACCTCATTCAAGTTGCAAGTTGAAGGATGAGTAACGCTGATGACAAAGGCATTGACTGACATATTGAGGGTTTGCTCTGTGCTAGACACTTTCTAAGCTCTTTGTATGTGTTAGCTCATTTAATCTTTAAAACAGCCCCATCAGATGGGCATTATTGTTATGTCCATTTTACAGATGAGGAAACTGAGGCACTGAGAGACAAACTAACCTTCTCCAAAGCACTCAGCTAATATGTAGGGGAGTCGGTATTTGGATACAACCATCTAATTCCAGACCCCTTGCTCTTATGGGAAGAAGAAGAAAGAACATGCATGAAGGATCTGGAAAAATCACATGAGCAAAGAGTAGAGGGTGGAGGTTGGGGGCAGGAGGACTGCTGAGCCCATTGGCCATGGAAGGGTTTTAGATTTTGTTCTAAGTGTCGTAGCCATCCATCCATGGAAGGGGCTTGAGTGGAGGAGTGACGTGATTAGATTTGCAGGTCAAACGGTACAGCATCGCTTCAGTGAATGAGTGTGTGTGAGGAGGATGAGGAGGCATCCGAGATTGGAAGCGGGGGACCTAGTTAAAAGTCATTTTTTGTAGTTTAGAAAAAAGGGAGGGACAGTGAAAGAGAGAGGAGAGGAGAGGGGGAAGATAGATAGGAGGAGGGGGAGGGAGAGAGACTGAATCCCTCCCTCGGTGTGCAGGCTCTTTCTCCAGGTGTTTTGTGTTGTAATTGATTGATTACATCTTTGTCTGTCCCGCTGAGCTCCAGGAGAGCGGCAACTGTGCTACTCACCTCTGCATCAGCAACACCTAGCATGGGGCCTGCCACAAACAGTACCCAACAGATATTTGTCAAATGCCTGAATGAATTTTGAATGAAAGACTTAATGACCAGAAGCCACTGCCCTATAGCTATATGGGATCTACCTGTAAACCCTACCACCTGCTCAGTACCAGAACCTTCCTAAAAGAGCACACCAAACCAGGGTCTGCTCCCCACCCAAACAACCCCTGATTGGTTCATCAGTGAAAAGCACCCCTCCAGCTGGACGCCGGGCATTCCGTAGGGAAGATGACTGGCTGATTGGGCATTTCCACATTTTCTTGGAGTGTAGGGAAAATGCCGTCTGGGACAGCCTTGGCTAGTTGTGGTTCTCTTCTGCCTCCAAGCTAATGACAAAGCAGATGTGCGGGCAAGGCAGCCAGCTTTGTCTTTCAGGTGGAGAGGGCTGCCTTGTCAGTAAATCAAATCGGTTCTCAGATATGGGATGCAATATTTATCATGGCGGTGACAGCGTGCAAACATGAGGCTGGCATCTTTGGTGTTCTGCAGATGCTATCACTGTTGTTAAAACACACAACTTCTTGCACAGAATTGTGGGCAGAAAGCTTCCACTGGAACCAGCTCAAATGCCAAATGCCTGACAGCCAGAGAGCCTGGGGGGCTCGTGTTGACAAGAGAGGAAGCGCCTTTGGCATGAGACCCCAGCTGGGGCCCAGGGAAACCAGAAAGCCCTGCCCTCAACGCAGAGGGACCCTGAAGCTGGCAGACGAGAGCCATGATTACTCGGGAGGCCCGTGCTTGATACCAGATGTAGGAATTGAGAGACTTGCATTGCTAAATAATTCATTGCAATATCCTTTAAGAAGCAGGCTCCTTAACATGTTACAATAGGATTCTAGGACAAAAATTCATGCCGTTTTCTGGAACCTATTGATGGCGCAAAGCACGAGTCAGCAGACTATGGCCCATGGGCCAAATAAGCCTGCTGCCTATTTTCGTACAGCTTGTCACCTAAGAATGCCTTTTACATTTTTAAATGGTTGAACGCAAATTGAAAGAAGGAGAATATTTTGTGGCATGTGAAAATTGTATAAAATTCAAATTTTAGTATTCATAAACAAAGTTGTGTTGGCCCAGTGCCACGTTCATTTGTTGAGGTATTGCCTGTGTCTGCTTTCACGCTACAAAGGCAGAGTCGAGTGTCTGCAACAGAGAATGCATGGCCTGCAGATCCTGAAACAGTTACCATCTGGCCCTTCACAGAAAGAAGTTCACTGTCCCCTGATTTGCATGGCGGATTCTTGAGTGTGAATGCGAGTGGGTCTTTGTATTGCACTGCGGACCTGGGTGCGCCTGCGGGGGGCCACATGGGAATGAGTGAGTGAGAAGGGCTGTGTGTCTGAGGACTGTGGCTCTGTGATGGAGAGTGTTTTGATGGAGAATCATGTCTGTATGGCAGTTCCTTTGAACTGCAATGTGTGTGCAAATGTGTGTGGATGTGCTAGATAGAGCGGGGTCTTTGGGCAAGATCCATATTTTTGCAAAGTGTGTTCCCTGTAATACTAGCTCCAAGGGACATTGTAGGTGTGACATTATAAAAATGGATTTGGTGGTCAAATAAGCCTGGGAAACACTGGGTGAGCAGAGCAGGGCAGATTTTTTCACTAGAGGATTTTTATTAATATATGCTGATGTCCATCACTGCTTTCTGAAAGGGAATGTCAGAAACAGCATTCTCCAGCCGATTTGGCTGCAGAGAATATTCAATGTTCCGTGATCCAGTGATGCTATGTGGCTCCCATTTGCTGTGGATTAACCACAGGTGCTCTGCTCTTAGGTTTTTTTTTTTGTTTTTTTTTTTAAGGCTAGTCAAGTTGCTATTAGGTTCTTTACATGCCATACAAGAGCTGGAAGACCATTGCAAGAGGAATGCCTCTCATTCCTCCCATGGGATGCCTCCCATTCCGACAGATGGGCCATAACATTGACTCTCATTGAGTTCTAAGTCCCCTGCCAGTTTCTGGGATCCCAAGGAAAGGTTTTCCTGTGAGGAAGCAGTGGAGCTCCTAGAGACTGGCTTGAGCCAGGAGTCGGAGATGAGAACTTTGCTGAGAGAATTAGGCTACTCCATTACGCTCAAAAGGATGACCCATAAAACCACTGACTGAACCGCTTTCTCTGGGCTTCACCTGGGACATTTGCCAAGGCTGGGATTCTGAGAACCTGAGTCCATCAGAGGATGTGGCAGCTCCGACCCACCACCTGCAGACGTTCCCAGGGCAGTCAGAATCACAACCCGGAAACATCGACCAACCAGAAGGCCAATCTGAAGGAGTCAGACAAAGAGGAAGAATTCTAAAACATAAGATGACCCGCGAAGGAATTCAGAAGGGTCAGACCAGAGCAAGAGGGATCAGGAAAAAGAGGTTGAGGGTTATAGTTTCTAGATCATTCCAGTGTTCCTGGATCATAGATGCAAATGCTTTTTATAGAGATTCTTAGCTAGAGGGAAGGGGGGAGAGCCAAGTGAATGTTGTTTAATCTGTTTTCAGGTCTAGGGGATTAATATACAGCTAAAAACAAAAGCCCCAAACCCTGGAGAATAGCAGAGGAGGAAGAGCCCCAAGGTTGAGGAGCAGCGTTGAGCATGGACTCAGAGATTCAAGGCTGCTTCCGTGGCGCCTAGAGCTCCCTCTCTGGGGTACCTGCAGCTAGGGCGGACATCATTTGAAGGTGCAGAGTCCTGTGGCCAGAGACCAGTGGGCACACTTTTAAAGCTTTGCCTCCACCAGTCACCTGGCACCAGCAAAGCTCTGGTCACTGGCTAAGACTTTTGCTTTAACCCCAGAGCGTTTCTTCCTTCCCTGGTTCCCTTTCCTGCATTCATTCATTCATTCGCTGATCGATACATTGTATACTTTGCAAAAAGCAGCATGCCCAGTGGGTGGAGGCCTTTTGTCGGGGCGGTTCCCCCCATGTATAAAACAATTCACCCCAATCCCAGACCCGAAGACTTGCTCTGAGAGGCGGCTGGGCTACAGGAGCAGGATTTTAAATATCTGTCTCATCTCAGCAATGAGCTACCTTCCCCCACGGGTTTCCCTCTGTGTTTACAATGGTGCTATTAAATGTCTGGATAAATAACGGTTATTAAATGGGTAAATATCTTCCAAATGCGAAGCAGAACCGGAGCCTCCTGACACATCTGCTGGACTCATTGTTTATTTAGATCTTAGGAGAAGCTGGGGTGTGAGGGTAATAACGGGCGACTTCTGACGCATCCTTCTGGTGTTTAAAGAGGGAAAGGTCTAGGGCTGACTTCAAGGGGAGAGGATGGGCAGAGAGGCTGCCCGTGGGTATTTTTAGATCTTTCCTAGCAAAAAAGAAATCATTGCACACAAATACTGGGATCTCTTTCAACGCTTCTCTTTGGGCCATTCAAGCTGCGGAAATCACACAATTGAGCTACCTTTCCACCCCACACCGGCAATCTTCAAATAAAAGGCTCCTGGGCTGTAGTTTAATCTGAATAGATGGTTTGCCAAATAAAAAAATGTCAGTTACGATAATTAGGAGAATGTACTTGTGGAGTTGCCAAGCCTTTATCTTCCTTACTGCTGGTGAATTGGAGAACACATTTATCTTGTGGGGCCTGTCTGAATAGAAAGCAGGCAGGGAGAATATGGGTTTTGTGGGTGAAATGAATTTTCTGTCAGTGGAAACAGATTTCTGTGCTTATGATAAATACGAAGCCAAAGCCTTTTTTATAAAAACTTTTTTTAAAAAAAAGCAGGGGGCCTTGGCCAAGGCTTTCATTTCTTTATTTTAATTATTTCATCTTCTGGGAGTAAACATTAGGTGTCCATCCCATCAACCCTAGTGAGCTGCCGTGCCCCGGGGTGCACACTCGTGGTCCTCTCGCCATTCTTTGTACTGCAAGTGCAGCCCCACTTAGGGAAATCCAAGATGCGGAAATCCACACTGATGTAAACCTCCCCTCCGCCACACACACACACACACACACACACACACACACACACGCACACACACACACATACACACACACACCACACATACACATATATATACACAACTATACATACGTAGTGGAAAACCGCCTGGCTTTTCTTATGCATTTAAAGTTGGAACTGTGTTTATGTTAATTTTTAGTTAATTACACAGATTTTTCTCTCTTTGCCCCTGATGTTTTCACCTAACAACGGTGGTCAGAGAAGTGGGGTGCTTAGAAATTCCCTCGTGCAGTTCCCAACACACTCCTGCAGAGTCCTATTTCACCAGGTTGAAGGACTCTAGACCTCCAGGCACATCTCCCTTCCTTCACCTTTCCTCATTACTGAGGACAGAAGACTGACTTCTGCAGGTGAAAGAGCTTTACCAGCTATTCAAAGGTGATGCTTACATTCAAGTTTTCTTTTACCTTGGTTATGCACTTCAGAGCAAGGTCAAGGAAGACACATGAAGCTGTTACTGTGACTCTAGCTCGTTGCTGGAGCTTCTTCAAAGGGCTGGAGGTTCACCGTGCAATTGTCCCTCGCTCCTAACCCCTGTGCAAGAGCACACAGCAAGAGGAGAGGTTGCCAGGAGCAAGGAGCCCAGGAGCTGGAGACTCAGTGACAGCATGTCCCTGGCCTCTAGGCCAACGGCAGACGAGAGTAAGGTTTTCATTCAATTGTTCTCTTTGTTCCTCCTTCTGTTTCTAGAGGATTCTCCTGACCGAAGCAGTTAATGTTTCAAATCCGAAAAAGAGCAAATATTTGGAAATAACTCAGGGAAAACTGGGAGCTGATACTTGATGTATTCTTGGTGTTGGAGCAGGTTCAGGACTATTTTCAAAGGAAATTCCTCACACTGCCTGGAGATGGGCTCTTGGTCTACCTTCCACGTCGGCAAGGGGTGACAGGCAATTTGGAAGGTCAGCCTCTTCAGTGTTCTCAAACTTCACTATTTAACTTGTTTTTAAAATACAGTCATGCATCACTTAATAATGAGGGTATGTTCTGAGAAATATATCTTTAGGCAATTTTGTCATTGTGCAAATACCATAGAATGTACTTACCACAAACCTAGATGGTATACCCGCTTAGGCTATATGGTGTAGCCTGTTGCTCCTAAGCTACAAACCTGTACAGCATGTTACTGTGCTGAATACTGTAGGCTGTTGTAACACATGGTAAATGTTTGTGTGTCTAAACATAGAAAAGATACAGTAAAAGGTACAGCATTATAATCTTATGGGACCACATTATAATCTTATCTATCATTAGGCAACACGTATCTGGGTAAATAGATCTGATTTGCGTAGCAAATCAAAACACCTGTCCTCCAGGCCTTTCCCAAAGAACTACAAGTTGTGCAATTTTTGCCAAAGCTATCCTGGGGGAAACAATATTTTGAAGAATAGCTGAATAATATGTGATTCATGCATCCATCTAGACAAGTTCCTTCCAATTAAACTTTGTGATGATGGAAAGTTGGGTATAAGCACCACATCTGTGCTGTCCCATACAGTGGGCACTAGCTACCTGTGGCTACTGAGCACTTGTAAATGAGAAACTAAATTTTATATTTTGTTTCCTTTTAATTAATTTAAATTTAAATTTAAATAACCGTATGTGACTAGGAACTATTGTATTGGACAACGCAGGTTCTGAGTAATAATAAGAGAAGAGCAACTGTTTATTGCATGATTAATATGTTGAGACACTATGCTAAGCATCTCCAATGTATCAACTCCTTTAACCCTTGCATCAGCATTTTGATGCATACTATATAATTTTTATTCCCATTTTACTTAGGATCGAAGCTTAAAGATCGTAAGTAACTTGCTCAGGGTCTCTCAGACAATACCTGGTAAAGCTGGGGTTTAAATATATGTCTGTGTGACTCCGACCAATCCTGTGTGTGTCAACCCATGTTTTAGTTGCACTTTATGCAAAATTGAGACAAAACACAAGAAAACACTCTGATCATATTTCACTGTGCTCACTGATTTTATTGGGTTTTACTTTATATAATTTGTATGAAGACAATAGGCTCTTTTAATGTAGCAAATATAAAATTATATTACTATACTTAGTATTTTTTTCAAGCTATATATGACATCTTGGGAATTGGAATATATCCTCCTCTCCTTCTTACACAGAGTTGAGAATTTACTTTATCTGAGCTGTACTTGAGCATTTTGCTGTCGAGTTGCACTGAAGAAGGTGTCTTACACAATGGTATTACAGGTCTTACAGAGATGTTATAAAGGCTATTATTTGCTATGATTTCCCATTATGAGTGCTTATGAGAGAAATTGCTTTCAGATCTAAGCACCCAGGAGGGGTGCTTGATGGAGGTGCCATGTGTTTTCCATGCTGATCATGCAAATGGCTGGATTGCCCTTTATGCTTTGACCACCAGGAATCTCAGAGGCAAATTTTTTATTTCCCTTTAATAACTAGATAGTAAGCTGTGATTATATCCCACTTCTAACTTCCTCTTTTTGAGTAAATCTTTGATTCAGTCTGTATTTCCATTATCTTGATGTTTATGTAATCAAATATTTTCATTCCACACACATATGTGTATATGTACACATATATACACATATATATTTGTGTATGTGTGCATATATATATATATTTGCATGGTCAGTTTCAAATCCTCTGTGCAATGTATTGGGCTAGAAAGTTCAGAATTGATAGCCCATGCTGGACAGAAGATGTCAATCTCATTTTGGATGGGGCTGGGACCACCCAAAACCCCACTAAAGGCCGATGTGTTTTATTCATATGGTGGGACATCATTTCTCCTCCACAGAGAAGATTTAGGAAGAGGGAACTTAAGGAAAGAGTTTCATGGTAACCATTTGGTACGAAGGAAGATGCCCTACAGATTCTGTCTTTGGCTCGAGAGAGTGGAGAATGGCGTTAAGCAGGCAGAGAGCATAAATGATGATGTACAACCTGGCTCTCAGCATGTGAGGCACGGAGCAGTGGGCACAGGTACCGTTCTGTGACTCCCCATCATAACCAGTCTCTGCAGTGTTTTATAGACCGCAGCACTCGCTTACCCCAGTTAGAAGTTTAGGGATTCCTCAACTGTATGCAGCACCCAGCGGTGGTATCCACATTAGGGAATCGATTCAGGTGTAACAGAAGCAGACCAAGTTCCTGCTGGTAGATTCGGGTTCCCAAATCTACTAGCAGAGACAGAAAGGCAGCCACTCAGCTTAGGGGGGGTGAGCACTACTTTCAACCAAAAAAGGCAGAGCATATGCAAAAAGATAAATAAATAAATACAATGGAAGCACTTTTCTTTAATTATCTCACACAGTTGGTGTGTTGGTGGGAGAATAAATATTTGAGGGGCAAAAATGTGTGGGTGAGGGAGGTAGATATTGTCATAATATAACTAGGTAAGACCATGACGCAAACTAGGTCTACAGCATGTTGCAGTGAATTGAATTGGATCAAATTGAACTGAACCACATTTAGTGATTTTTTAATTCGTGCAAGGTCCATATAAGAATGTTGACTTAGGTAGCCTGGCTCAGTTCAAGCCAGAAGAGAGCATCTCAGAAGATGTCCAGATCCCAGTTCTTTCCTTTTAAAGTGTCAGCTCAGCAAAAGACTCACCTGGAATAAGAGAGAGGTGATAATCTAGAGCCATGCCTCTCAAAGTATGGCCAGCAGCAGCAGCAGCGACACCTGGGAGTTTGTTAGGCATGCAGCCTCTCCAACCCCGCTTCGGCCCTACTGAAGCAACATCTGCATTTTAGCCACATTCCCAAGCCATCCCTTTGCACGTCAGAGTCTGAGAAGCATTGCTCTCAGGCAGTCTATCAAGGATTGTAAAGTCTGTGAAGTCATCTCAGGGTGTCCCCGGCACCTGTCTACACATTATTTGTGCAACATGTGCCAAGCATCTTCAGGGAGAAGGAATCCTCGGAGCACCCTGTGGGATGCAAAGATAGGTATGACTTTGTCCCAATCCTAAAGGAGTTTAAAATCTGTTGAGTAACGGGAACAAAACATATATATAACCATGGAAACTAATGGTAAAAAAATAAACGTCGTAAGAAGTGCCAAAACAGGGATTAGGAGGAAGGACAGGTCATGTTAGATCAGACAGTCGAGCTGGGTATATAGGAGCAGGGGCAGCTGAGATCAGAGCCATGCAGGTAGAGTGTGTGGAACGAAAAATAAGAACCAAGAGTGAGCCAGGTTAGTCCCAGAAGCCTCCCCACCAAAATAGTGTATCTTTTCTCACCTGATGGCTACCTCTTCCTCCTCCCACCACGTGATGGCCCCTCACTTCTTCCTTTCTCCCAAGAAAATATGTCACTAACTCCTTCCTTCACCAGGGGAATGCATGAATGTGAATGAATGATACCAGCTTCAAATGTAGTCCTTTGGGCAACAATCTGATGGACATCAAAGCTTTCCAATGATGTGGAATTCCAAGCCACCGTTAGTGTATTGCAAATCTCCTTTCCCAAAGGGTTTTTAATCTCACCACTTAGGTGATTACCCATTCTGCCTGTGC
>RJWJ010007948.1:0-55316 GCA_004363605.1 Indri indri | reverse complement strand
GGTGGAATGTATGAACTGCGTCACATCTATAGCCAATTTAAAAACAGTTTTACACACCAAGTAAAGGGGGCAAGCCCTGAATTTGTCAATTTATAGTAAGTGCTTCTCCACATCAAATAAACATTCCAGAAGAAAAATCTCCCATTACTTTAAAATCCAAGGTGGCTTGACGTTTTTCAAATTGAAAACCTTAAACAGGAGTAATGCGTGATGGGGAACAAAGAGAATTTTGGATAAAAAAAAAAAATGCAGGCATTTGCATGGGGCAGCTAGCAAGTCTGTGTGACAACACAGATCAGAAGGGTAATTGCACTAGATTCGCCGGTAATCATCGGGTAGACGTAGCATTTGGTCTGCTGTGATTCCTGTAAAGTCTTCAATCATTTTCAAGACTTTTCTGAATGGAAATGTCACGTAGAAGCACGACTGGGAGACGCTCATAATGATGAGGTCAGCTTTTTTAAAAGGAAAAATACACCAGGTTACGGTCTTTTGAGTTCATGTTTTCACCTGATACAGACACAGTGTTGGAAGATAAGGCATGAAACAAGGTGAAACTGAGCAAAATATTATAGAATGCAAGATGCCAAAAATCACAAAACCTTAAGTAGAGGAATTACATCCTGCTGCAACCGCTGAATTTTTCACTTACATCCACTCTGTAAGGCAGCTCATCATGTGGGCCCATTCTTCATCAGCTCCCAAGCCTGCCTTGTTCATCTTTATGTCAAAAAGTCAGTTCTAAGGCATTCAACGGGATTATTCACTGTCTAGATTTTATTCAAATCAATTTAGGGTCTCCATCCCATCAGTGATCAGAACAAAAATACAAACTATGTAGCATCTTACTTTATTTGCTCCACAGTAGCATAACCCTGGGCCAAACTGACTAATTAGAATCTGGGGAAGAAGCTGCTCACTCTGAAATAGGCTCCAGGAAAGCCTGAGATACGCACAGCCGCACAGATAGCCTGGCAGTAGGCCAGTAATAAGAAAAGCGGCGGGAGCAGAGGACAGCACCAGGCCTGATCACAGAGGCCTTTAAGAAGTGCACCGTGTTCACTCAGGGGCTGTTACCCACGGGTGAGATCTTTGAGTCTCTCCCTTGACAGAAATTCACATAATAGAATTCCAAACTGTAGAATAAATTTACCAATTGCCTTAAGATTCCCTGGCCATGTCCATTTCATGAAATATGAAGATTTCACTTCATTAAATAAATATCGAGGTGCATTCCAGAATTCCAAAAAGTTGTCTTAAACACAATATTTCTAAAAAAATCATTCTATTCATGCAAAGACAGAGGTATGAACATACACCTGCCCCCCTCAGATATGTTTTGAGAGCCTTGTGGTAGCCCCCAAACTACACCAACCTCACTACCTACCCACAGGGCCTGTGGCTCTGTAAAAATTCATCTGTCAACAGAAAAGGACAGATCATTGAAAGGCAACACTTGCTCCCTTAAAAGTCTTCCATTGTCAGGCTTGCAGTGGAAGAGTAGGGAGCAAAAAGAGGTCCTGCATCTTGTATAGTTGCTTCTGCTCACACAGAAACTTATAATGTTCCATTAAGTAGTACCTGAACCGTCCCTCTATGCCCTTTTATCACGTGTAAATATTATTGTGCTTTTATTTTTTCAGATCCTAGCTTCATTGCATACTGCTTTATTGTATATGCTACAGGATATCTTGACAGAACTAAAGCTCAGATATGGATATTTCCAGAAAGTGGAATGATGTAAGACTCCTTCCTCCACCTACCCACTTGCATGTGCTCATTTTCTTACATGTTAAAAAGCATCCTGGGAAGCAGAGTAGAGCCCTACCAGCCCCAAATCTTTGCTCCGGTACCTGAATCCTTGCTGTCAGTCATGTTTTAAAACCTGTGGGATAAACTTGCATGACACATTGAACTTTTATTCTCATATATTGCTTCGATCTGAGCGGGAATAAAAATATGCATTGTAAATACATATTTTTTAGGTTGAATCAAGCAAGTCTTAAAAGTTTAAAGCTATTGACCTTATTGTTGGTAAGTTAAAGAGAAATCATGACTTCCCATACCTCACTTTGACACGTATCATGCCTTCTCTTAAAACATCCCTTTTGATGTGGAGAAATTGGAACCCTCATCCACTTGGGGTGGGGATGCAGAAGGGCACAGACACTCTGGAAACAGACTGGCAGGTCGGCTACCACGCGACGCGGCAATCCCACTGCTAGGTACCCAAGGGAACGGGAAACACACGTCTACACAAAAGCTTGTACGTGAACGTTCACAGAAGACTTATTCGCAATATTCTAAAGTGGAAATAACCCAAATGTTCATCAGTTGAAGAATGGATAAGTAAAATGTGGTATATGCATAGAGTGGGGCATTATTTAGCAATAAAAAGAAATAAAATACTACATGGATACGTGTCACAGCAGGAATGAACTTTGAAAATATGCTGCTAAATGAAAGAAGCCAGTCACAAAGGACAGCATATCATATGATTCCATTTATACGAAATGTCCAGAATAGGCGATTCCACAGAGACAGAAAGTAAATGGGTGGTTGCCTGGGGCAAAAGAGAGGGGAGCATGAGGGAAGGGGAATGACTGCTCATGGCTACGTTCTAAAATTGATTGTGGTGAAGCTGCACAACTCTAACGTACTAAAATCTAATACTATACTTTAAGTAGGAGAATTTTATCATATTTTATTATATCTCAATAAAACTATTATTTAAAAGACTTGCAAAGAGTAAGTTCGCCTTAACTCACCCTGCATGGTTTACAAAGTCCATAGTTGTGCACGGTTTACAAAGTCCACAGTTGTGTGTGGAGAGTGTGTGGTTCCTATTAGTACTAAAGTTTAGGCGAATCTGCTTTTTGAGGAATTATGCTGATGACTAAACTAACTGATACCAAAGAGTCACTCACTCCCAGGTGGTACAATTTAACAATATAAATGTCCCTTGCACCTCTTAAATTA
This sequence comes from Indri indri, assembly GCA_004363605.1. Classification (NCBI taxonomy): domain Eukaryota; kingdom Metazoa; phylum Chordata; class Mammalia; order Primates; family Indriidae; genus Indri; species Indri indri. The sequence goes on along the minus strand of RJWJ010007948.1, from coordinate 52,337 downwards.
AAACGGCCCTAGTAGAAGTCAGAATGAGGGTGAGACTGAGGGTGCTCCAAGAACTTGTGCTAAGAGCCAAGGTATCTAGCGTAGGCACACACCTGCACGTAACCCGGGGAGTGATGCAGAAGCCCTCCCATCCCAGTCCATCTGCCTGGGTAGTTTGTGCCCTCTGGAGAAGAGACGGTAGGCATGGCTTGGAAAAGCTGAACCACTAACACCTGGCCCACTTAGTTAGGTAAGTGGAAAGGTACTACCCTTCTCACTTCTCACTTGGGGGATGGCATGTGTCTGTCTGGATTTAGGGTACAGCACCACCATTCAAGTCAGGCAACATCAGGAGAGGCTGACTTCCAGCTCCTTGGGCAGCAAACTGCTGAGGTCAGCAAAGGTAAGAGTGCAGCAGCAGGCACAGGAACAGGAACAGGGTTTCAGCCTCTGAGAGGCAAATGGGCGAACATGGGTACGTGGGTCTACAAAGTGCGTGTTGGGCCGGCTGCAGCCTCAAGGCAATGAGCTAGGCCATGAGTGTGGTGTGCGCTCCCTATCCCCACCGCTAATAGAAGCACGAGTCAGAAGGAACTCACTCATGGCAAGTGTGAGGAGTGGTCTGCCAAAAGGGGACGGGGGGCAGCATTCCAGGTTTGTCCTCGTGGAGTGGGTGTTCACCTCCACTGGTCCCTAATCTGAGGCTATGGTGGTGGCGCCATTCCTGCCTCATGAGAGGGACTGCATGAATGTGTCCAAGACTGTGGGAGCCACTGTAGAGAGTGAAAACCAGGACTGAGTCTTGCGTACTGGTAGGCAGCTTGAGGATTCCCAGAAGTATCAGTGGACAGAGGCTCTGGATGAGACAGAACTTCCTGCCATCTACTATGGGTACAAATGCTGTCCTGGGCGTAGTGGATGCCACCGTTTTGGCCTGCCCTGCGCTCTTGCCCGCTCCTTTCACACACCTTCCCTCCCAACCCCAAACACGGGGCAGCCTGTGCCTGAGGCGAGAATCAGAGCCCTCCCAAGACATGGTGACTGATCGAGTGCCCCAAGAGGGGCCACACAGAGTCCTTTCCAAGCCTTTCTTGAACTGCAGCTGGAAGGATCAACAAAGCTGTAAAGATGCACCTTCAAGGGGCAGCCCCCACAGCCCACCCCAGTTTTAGCCTTGAGGAAGAAACTGGCTTGAGAGAATAAAGCTCATTTGCAGAGAGAGCTTGAGATGACAGGTGGAGCGAAGCAGAGCTAATGATGTTCTCCTCCGTAGTTAGCGCCACCTTGCACTCCCCTCGGTTGGTTATGCAGACCAATAATCTCTTCCGCTGCTTCAGCTAATTTGAGTTTGGTTTCCGCCACTTGCTATGGGGTGAATTAATAATATAACAGTGCTATCTGGTCAGCAAAGTCTGAGATATTCCAATTACACCAATGTAGATGTGACAAGAGTTTGACAGATGTGACAATTCTAGTTTTTCCTAATAAACTAGAAAGTAGACTGTATGCAATTCATGGAATATGATCTGAGTGGGTGGTATCTCACATTGGAGTTCTCTTTTCTCCAATGATATAGTAAGATGACAATCATTCAATTTATTATTAAATTAATTGAAATAATAGTTGGAAATACACCTATATGGTGCTATGGAAATGATTGCATATTAGCAAATTTGTCATTATGTTGAATAATCTGGAAAAGCACATTTTAAAACAAACAGTTGTACTACATTGGCAGAGAAAGAAAGTGACCAACTCATAATTTTTAACAGGAATTTAGGCTGTAAGCAATATAATCGCAGACCTTAGAAATGGAAAGATTTAGTAGATAATCCATTCCACCTGTCAGACCATTGCACCCTACCATAAAACCATCTATTCTTTCAACAAACATTTACTGAGCCAGGATCTGTCTTGGAGAATCAGTGGTACACAAAAAAGGCAAAGTCCCTACTGTCCTGGAGCTTATATCTGCCTTATATCACAATAATTGCTGCAGGTCGTATCCTATTCACTGCCTGCTCTTATTTTGTATTTGATGCAGAAAAATGGGGAAACTGAGCTCGCGGTCTAAGAGAGACAGAATTTGTATGTTACATGTTACAGTATTAACAGGCCAGTGGGAATGAAGACCATTCCCCACTTTGTTGCTAAACAGGAAAGAACCAGAAAAGATGAACATTACCACGAAGGCTGCAGTGACAATGTCTCTTAAAGTTCTTCTAGTCTGGGCACCAAAAGCTCTTTTAGATCTTTATACTACAGATTCACTTGCTCCTGCCTTAGAGCCTGGTGGCCAGTATTTGATTTTTGTGCGATAGTAAACCATGGCAAAGCTCTGCATTCTAAATCATTTGCCCAATAAATTGATCTTACGCAATTACTTGTTTAAATCAGCAAGTCTTTAACGTATGTCACAAAAATGCACCTATTTGCTTCACACGGCAATATATCAAGCATTTCTTTCTAACCGTTCAAAATGCACACCTGATTATGGGCAATTACATTAGCAAAATTCTTTTGTAGGTCCCTGAAGTGCCCCTTCTGCATCCTGCTTGCCTCAGCCCAGGATTTCCCATAATGTCGCCTACGAAGCCGTAGAGAGGCACTTACAACACCAGCTCTACAGGCAGACTGCCTGGCTTTAAATCTTAGCTCTTTACTGACTGTGTGATCTTGGGCAAGTTATTTAACCTCTCTGAGACTCCTATCTTCTATCTGCAAAAGGAGAATAATGATGCTAAGCCCACAAGTTGTTATGAAGGTGAAATGGAATCACGTGTATAAAGCACTCAGTAGAATGTCTAGAACATAACAAGCATTCAATAACTATTTCTCTATCATGATTATGTAGGAACTTGATCAAGTAAGTGTATTGAGATGATATGCTACTGTCATCTTAAAGAAATATTTTGCTTAACTGTTTGGCACCACCTATACTAATTCAAATGATTATTGTTGTCTTTAAAATATGAATAAATGATACTTTCCAAAATATCTGCTACATTCAGTGATCATTTTCATTTGTCAGAAAGGTCATATGTACATGATAGTCTACTGAGAACTACAATGAAAACTAAGTCATAGTCCCTGCTTTCGAGAAGTTTACTATCTAGGAGTGGGATAATTAGATCAGAGTAAAAAAAATATGTGTACACATACACACACAACGTGACAATCACCGTAATACAGATACAATAAGGTGTGGTAGTGATTCAGTGAAAAGCAATCGAATCCATTCGAGAGGACCTAGAAGAGGTAACATTTGAAATGGCTGGTATATCCCTGGTGCAAACACAGGAGCCAGGCATTTCTGTGGGTGACAGCACATTCCTGATTCTTTTCCTTCTTCCTGACTATTCCTTCTTAGTCTCATTCTTGGATATACTATTTCCATCCAATGTGCAAAAATCTGTTCACCAGGATCCCACCCTCAACCCAATTCTCTTCTGACCTCCATGTCTTGCACTAGCTCAACCACTCATAACACATACACCACTAACTCCGAAATCTGAATCTCTAGCCTTTATCTTTCCCAAGCTTCAGAGTCAATTATCCAAGTGCCTCTGAGATGTCTCCACCACCAAAGGCAACTCAAACTCGTCATAGTGAGATTTGTCTCATACCCTCCTTCCATATTCCCTATTCTTATACTGGTGGTGCTACACTCTGCCCAGTCACCCAAGCCAAACCCTCAGGGTCAGTCCTGGTACGGCTTCTCCCTCACCCCACACAATAAATTGGTTCCGGTCCCATAGAACCCACTCTAAGATATTTCCCAGATCTCCCTCTTTCTCCATCTTCATTGTTATTGCTTTGGAGTCTTTGATCTTGACAATGGCCGATCTTCCCAACTGGTGTCCTGCCTCCAGCATCATTCCCCTTCAATCTATTTTCAATAGTGTCATCAGAATACATTTTCTACAATGTAAAACTGACACTGCTTGAAACCCTTCAATGATCTCTCCCTGCCACCTAGACAAACTAAAAATCTCTTGGTAAGTCATACAAAGTCCCTGTGATGAGGCACCTTCATACCTTTCATTTTAGGCCCTGGGCTAACCAAACCGCCGTTCCCCCAATACCTTTATATTCTGTTTCACACCCTTGTTCCTTTCCTGTCCACCATCCTCTGCCTGAAAATCCACCTGCTCCTTTTCACCTTGCTTTCGCTTTTCCACTTTCCTTTCAAGATTGTCCCCAGTAGTCATTCCTCTGGAGAGCCTGCCAAGGTGCTTTTCCTAGGGGTGTCTGTAATACCCCATATGAATTACACCATTCCGTAATCATTGCTTTATTCAAGTTCTCTCCCACAGACTCTGCATATCCTGAGACAAGGCATCATGTTTTCATTCTTTTTTTTTAACAAATATTCACTGAGTGTTTACTGGGTGAACATGACACACTAGGTCCCTGACTTCATGAAGTTCATATTGATGGTGCGTATCTGGTAGGAGGGTATAAAGACAATAAACAAACTACTAAGATAGTTTCAGATCCTGATAGAAGCTATTCAGAAAATAAAATACAGAGTAAAAGGTGACTAGGTGGTGGTGCCTTTTTGAGGAGATCTTGGAAATCCAACTGATGGGTAGCCAGCTATGTGGAGATTTGGGAAAGAAAGCTGCAGGCAAAGGGGTAGCTAGTACAAAAGCCCTAAGCATCTGCTTGTTAACCAGACAAAACAAAACCTTCCATGGATAGAACACAGTGAACAAGGGGAGAAAATGACAGGAAATGAGATTATAGAGACTGACAAAAAGCAGATCTTGTGGGCTATTGCATTAGTTTTCTATTGCTGGTCTAACTAATCACAATCAATTTAGCAGCTTAAACAACACAAAGGTACTATCTTACAGTTCTATAAGTTAGACGTCTTACATGGGTCTCATTGGGCTAAAATCAAGGTATTGACAGAACACATCCCTGTCTGGAGGCTCCAGAGAAGACTCTCTTTCCTAACTTCTTCCAGTTCCTGGGGACACCCACAGTCTTTGGGTTGTGCCTCCTTCCTCTGTCTTTAAACACAGCAGTGTTGCATCTTCCTGATCATCCCATAGCTACATCTCCCTCTAGCTGTCTTCCACCTCCTTCTTCCACTTACAAGCACCCTTGTGATTACGTCGTGCCCACCTGGATAATCCTGAATACTCTCTCCTTCCCAAGGTCCCTAAGTTAGTCACATGTGCAAAGTTCTTTTGCCATATAAGGTACTATATTCACAAGCTCTGGGGATCAGGACATGGACATCTTTGGAGGTCCCATTATTCTGCCTACTACAGATTGGACTTTATTCTAATTGTAATCAATAACTACTGGAGAGATTTTAAGCAAAACAGTGGCATGAGCTGCTTTATAATTTTAAGAGTTCCTTCTTCATCCTGTGGGAAAGATCTGTATGAGGGAAAAGTGGAGGCAGGAAGATCAAATAGGAGTGTCCCAGTAGTTCCAATGAGGATAGTGGCTTTGACGCAGATGATAGCAGTGAAGACGGTGAGGACTGTCCAGATTCAGGAAGTATTTTGAAATAGAAGAACCAGGACTTGGTGATGGACCGCACGTAGAAAATTAACCAAAGAGAAGGACCAAGGGTGATTCCTGAAACTGGAGCTCAATCAAAACGGGTGCCTGGTTGTGTCATTGACCGAGAATGGTGAAGACTGGAGGAAGAGTGGATGGGTTTGGGGCAGAAGGTGGACATTAACATGTGTCAGGCTGGAATGGGCATGTCAAATTTAAGATAACTATGTAATAACTCCAAGGGGAGTTATCAAGTAGGAAGTTGGATTTATGAGTCTGGTGCTTGCAGCAGAAACACAAGTATGAAAACATAAATTTGGGAATCATCGGTATAAAGAGAGTATTAAAGTGATGAGCCTAGATGAGATCATGCAGGGAAAAATGTGTATACAGAAGACGGCAAGAGCATATCCTAGGAGGCTCAAATATCAACAGGCCTTGTTCATATTTACAGCTCTAGCACCCAGTCCTGGCAAAGACTGGCCCCTCTGTAAATTGTTGATGAACACAGGACCAATTCTGGGACTACCCATTATTCGAAATTAAGTTATATAAACTTACAACTAGTAAGTTGTAACAAAGGTAATAAGTACACAAAGTCCATCACTTCCAAGTTATTTTACCACATCTTACTATTAACTCTGCTCTTGAGATCAGTTATATCCATAGTATATAGTGGATATATATAGTCCAAAGTCCCAACTCCACTCTCAGCGATGTCACACTACAGGTGGTCGGAGTATTTACACCATGGAAGTTGGCAACTGCTACAAATTAGGGATTGATTTATATGTTGTGGATTGTAAACTCAAGAAAGTCATAGAGAAAATGTTAATCATGCAGATAAGACTTCAAAGTGTGTCATATCTGTAGTCATCACACTGTGAATGGCACAAAAAATTGAGAAAATATTTTTCCAGTATGGGAATATTATTATCTGATTTAGTGAAGAAGTTGCTCATGTCACTGATGAATGAGAGAGGATCTAACAAATGTCTTCATTGTTTGACTTTTACCTTAATCATTAACATAAAGAAAAGTATCAATCGATATTCATGTCTGAATTACACTTGTGAATTAATTGCAATTATAAGTTAGCAAGGGATAAGAAAGCAAAACTGAATAAAAGCATTCAGAGAGAATCAATTGGCTATATGGAATTTACAGGGGTAATGTATATTTTATTATTATGTGTAAATGTATGCTTTGCTACACATGCTTTATAATAGCAAAGTATACAATAAACCATATACACCCACACATGCATACACATGTTTAATGCCAGTTAAACATTTACCAGCATGCCACTGTTTACATCTAAACCTAACTGATGTACATATGGTATTATATGTAGCATTAAAATTATTTTATTACTATTTGTTTATGAGAAGTAACTAAAATATTCACATGAAATTCATGATCAGTATTTTAAAATGTTGATAAGTTATGTCATCTGGGTTCCAGTAAACTTAAAATGGATCTGTCAGATATCCTAAAACCTAGAGAAGCTGATGGCTATAGTTTCTCTTAATGGTCTGAATTTATGCTTAATAATTGATATTTTTTCTTCCTACACAGATGCTGAGCACCAGTTAGAAAAAGAACAGGCTAAGAAACTGTCTTGGCTTTCTTAAAAGAATTACCTACCAATCAATCAGCATGTGCATCTGATTAAAGCCTCTAGAGCAGAGGTGGGGAACCTCCAGGCTTGAGGCCACATGTGGCCTTCTAGGTCCTTCAGTGCAGCCTTTTGACTGAAACCAAATTTTACAGAACAAATCCTTTGATTTTCATTAATAAATTTTTGTTCATCTTTTATATTTTTATTTTTAAAATGAACATATTTAAAATACCAAAGAATAAAATGAGTTTCAATGAAATAATCCTCCCAGATTGACTGGCACAATTAGAACGTTAGTAAATGATAAGAGCTAAATTGACGGCTGCTACGCTTATGATTTAGTTCTGACTTCCCTCGCCTCACTGGCACCACTACTGCAGGAGGTTGGCTGGCATGAGTTTATGGGGGTCGAGTACACCAGTCTGGTATCAACTTTTGAGAATGGTGCACTGTGTTTCTGTTTGAAGTGGAATTCGTGAATAGTTGCACAGCTTGACAGTGTTTTTGAATTCTGTCTGTTTAACAGCCAGTCATGTCAAAGAAGACCAAGAGAACACTGAAGGAAGAAAACACATTTTTTAATAAGGATTGGGAATTGCAATATTACCTTGTGTCTGCTAAAAATAAAATGATTTGCTTGCTTTGTGATACTGCAATATCAACATTAAAGAAATTCAATGCTCATCAGCATTGTAACACTCATAAGGACCACAAATAGTTTGAATTAGAGGCAGAGGTGCGAAAGGTTGTATCACAGAAATTAAAAGATGAAAAGCAAAAGCAAAGGCAATTCTTTCATATAGCAATAAGACCTGGAAATAATGCCACTGAAGCAACCTATAAAGTAGCTTGTATACTCAGGAAAAAAGGGAAGCCATTCAGTGACATAGAAATTGTGAAAGAATGCATTGTTGAAGCTGTAGGATGCTTAGACCCTGATAACGTTTCAAAGTACAAACAACTGCCTTTTTCAAGGGGAACCATAACTGATCGGCAATCTGAATTAGCCTTCAACTTGACATAATAACTTCATACAATACTTCAAAAGGAAAACATATTATTCAATCACTTTGGATGAATCAAATGATACTACTGACTCAGTGCAGGTTTTATGCTTCATTTGGATCATAACAGAAGATTTTCTTTGCTGCAAATTTTACTTGTTTTGGGCACTCTTGTGAACAGAATGTGGGGGATAAATATCGTCAACAACTTTCAAGATAATTGCTGTGAAGTTGGGCTGAATTTGTTAAATTTAGTGAGTGTATGTACAGGTGGTGCACCTTCCATGACAGGAAAACATGAAGAGTTTAGTGCACAAATAAAAATATTATTAACAGATCCAGATGCTCTCATTTCTTTTCAGTGTATCTTGCATCAGCAAGTATTATTAAGTATTATAAGTATTATTAACTATAGTCGAGCAAATGCAACACAACATCCTCAGTATTGTAACATGCTAAAGTTGAATAATGAGGTATTCAGTGTGGATTTGCCGTATCATTCTAAAGTGTGTTGCCTATCACAGGGACAGGTGTTAGGCAAAATTTTATCTCTGCAAGAACAGATAGTTAAATTTTATGAAGAACAGAATCAGCAATGTGAATTATCGAAAGATTTCTACAGGAATGCAGCATTTCTGCGTGATACCATGTCAAATCAAAGCTACTTGAATATTTCTTTGCAAGGTAAAACTAAGTCTATATATGATATGTTGCAAAAAAATCCAAGCATTTCCAAAAAAGCTATCTTTTTTAAAAGCATTTCTTTTACAAAAGGTAATTTCAGATGAACATTTTCCCAGTTAGCAAAGGTCACTGATGAGCAGGATGATATATGCAACTCATTTGAAGAATATGCAGCTATTATAGACCTATTAATTGGAGAATACAATGAAAGTTTCACTGACTTTGAGAATCATGATATCACACTCAAATTAGCATTTCAGCCTCACCTAGCTGATATCACCAAGGCACCTAAAGAACTACAGATGGAATCGATTGAGCTCTCAGTAGATGACATTTTGAAGTCACTCTTTGATGCTAAGGAAGATCCAACTGAAATATGGAAAAATGCACTAGAATACCCACACTTTCAGCAATATGCCCGAAAAATGCTTTCTTGCTTTTCAACCACTTATTGCTGTGAATCTACGTTCTGCCACCTAACCCAAATCAAGTCACCCTTAAAGTCACAAATGATTGATACCCATTTAGAGGATCAACTGAAATTGCAGACCTCCATTGAAATGCTTTACAACAAAAAGCAGACACAGTGAAGTCATTAGTTAACTTTAAAATTAACAAATGGTTTTCGTTTTTTGAAATTATTAAGTATATAGCAGTTAGATTTTTATAAAATAATGTACATTTTAAAGTATATCTAATTAAAGCTTCTTGAACGTGGCCTTATTTGATTACAGCTAAATTAATGCAGCCTTCCAACATGAAAAATTCCCCACCCCTGATCTAGACTTACACCGTGCAGTACAATAGCCATTAACCACATGTGGTTATCAAACTTTAATTAGTCAACATTAAATTTAAAATTCAGTACCTTAGTTAAACTAAGCACATTTCAAGTGCTTGATAACTACATGAAGCTAGCTGCTACCATATCAGACAGGCCGGATAATAGAATATTTCCATTATCACAAAAAGTGTTGTTGGACAAGACTGATCTAGAAAATGCCATGCACATAGAAGATGTACAATTGTTAACTCAGTGATCAAATTTGATCTTATATTTTTAAGCTGAAAATTTTAATGAAATCAAGAATTTCTTTTTCAGGAGAAAATAAACCACCAAAATAATTGCATATTTGGATAGCTTTACATACAGTTGGCCAGCTGTATCTGTGAGTTCTGCAACTCCAGATTCAACCAACCACAGATGGAAAATACTTGGAACAAACAAGAAAAAAATAACAATGCAATAAAAATAATACAAATTAATAACAGTATGGTGTAACAACTATTTACACGGCATTTACATTAGTTATTATAAGTAAGCTAGAGATTTCAGGTGTACAGGAGGATGTGCAGAGGTTACATGCAAATACTACACCATTTTTTATCAGGAACTTTAGCACCTGCAGATTTTAGTATGGGGGTGGGCGTGGCCTGGAACCCATTCTCCCAAGATACCAAGGGACAGACTGTATTTAGTATTCAAGGTAGTGACTAATGTTTATTGGGCATCTCCTCTGTGTCAGAAATAATACTAGTCACCTCACAACAGACATATAATAGCCTCATTTTATAAGTGAGGACACTGAGGTATGGAGAAGTTCAATATCTTGCCCCTCATGGTCAAGCAAACAGGTAGTGGCAAAACTTAACCTTGTGCTCGGAGTTTCAGACTCCAAAGCCATGTTCCTTCTGGCACCATGGCTCTCTCGGCTTGAAATAAAAATCATGGATTTTTAAATAGAAATGTTCAATTTTTGTCTGGACATTTGGGGGGCCACTGGGCATAGAAGCAGTCAAGATTATGGGTACTGGCTCTGCAGTCTCACTGCCTGCTTCCGATCCTGGCTCTGCCATTTACTCGCCGTGAGACACGGACAAATTACTTAACCTATGCCTCAGTTTCCTCTTTTTCTGAATGACATTATCACAGTACCCATCTCAAAGGGTGGTTGAGCAGTTAAATGAGTTAATACTTGTAAAACATTGAAAGAGAACATGGCACAGAGTAACTGCTATAAAATGTAAACATTATTATTAGAAGTCAAAATCTCCTCCATGGCTAACAAAGTTTGAAATTTAATTCAGCTATGTCCTTCTTTTAAGACCTGAACAAGGCTTTAATCTGGGACAAAACATGGACTAACAGGATTGCTCCCCATTTGTGTCCAAACAAGAAACCGTGTGCCCTCTTGGAAGAGCTGTCTGAAGGCTGTGATTTAAACGCATAAGGTTATGACTGGTACTGCCTATTTCCAACCAGCACATGAAATACGTGGACCTTTAACTAGATCTCATTGACGGGAAATCACGTTGACAAGTTTGGCCTTCTGTTTTATTATTATTCACCTATTAGTAAAGGAAAGGATAATTGAAAGCAGTAGGTTTACCTTTTGAACTTAACATGTTACTTAATTCGTCAATTATTTTCAAACACCTATATTTTCTATGACACCCATAATTCTAACTAAGCAGCTCAAATGGAGAAGATAATAGCTGCCATTCATCGCTCCCCTACTATGCGGTGGGTGTTCTCCGTGCATCGTGGCAGAGACACAGAGCAAGCAGCCAGGGGAAGGCACTGCTTTCTCTGCGTTACATTTGAGAAAACAGACTCGTTAGTAATTTGCCGAAAGTCACACAGCTACTCAGAGGAAAATAGCATTGGAACCAGGCCCTCTTGATCATAAAGCCCGAGTCCACACAACGCTGCCACCATAAGCAGCAACATGAAATATAGTCAATCCTCAGTATCCGTGGGGGATTGGTTCTGGGACCCCTGCAGATACCAAATCCTCAGATGCTCAAGTCCCTTATATAAAATGCTGCAGTATTTGTGTATAAGCTAACACGTCCTCCCACATACTTTAAATCATCTCTAGATTACTTGTAATACCTAACACAATGTAAATGCTATATAAACAGTTGTTATACGACATTGTTTAGGGAATAATGACAAAATATAAGAAGTCTGTACATGTTGAGTGCAGACATGATATTTTTTTCAAATATTTTAGATTTGAGGTTGGTCGAATCCACGGATGTGGAACCCACAGATACGGAGGACCAACCATAACATGAAACAAGGACAGAAATACATGATGTGTCTATTTCATTATCTTCAGTATGTCTGAAGCAGAATTTCCACAACAGAATAAAAAGCTTAGGATTCAGAAAAATTATTAGTATCATTATCCAATAACCAAATAGACTCAGAATTGTATCGGCTGGGTCACCAGTGATGCAGGACTGTGGAGCAGGTGTGAGTTCAGCCCGGGCCTGCGGATGGCTCATCACCACCCGGGCCGTGCTCGGCCAGCGTAGTCAGATTTCGCGACCCCTTGATCAGGAAAATCAAGGCTGTCATTCTGAATACATAATTAGGAAAATGAGAACTCCGTGTTTTTGCAAGTGCCAGTGCGAAGTTGGTTTGGAGATGGGGATGGAAGCGGTCCTGACCCTATTTCCAGCCTATCAGGAGCATGAGCGACCACCCCAAGCAGAATCCATCCACGTCCACGCATCACCCGGACCTGGCCCTGCCTCCAGCGTCTTGCTCCGAATCTCTTTTGTCTGTACAGATCCCTCACTCCCTGCCTCCTCCGTGCCTCCCGGCGTGGCATTCTGATGGATTGGCTTCGCTGGCTCTCAACCCTCCCACTTTGTTCCGGAGTCTGAGGCTTGACTCCTACATCCTGGCACAGAGCTTGTTTCTTTCTGCACTCCTGGTAACCAAACTCTTTGGCTTCGCCCCAAGACCCCCTCCTGTGATCCACTCAGCCCGGCAGATCTGTAAACACAGCTTGCCATGCCCAACTCTGCACCCCCTCCCCACTCTGGCCTCTGAGAGCCATGCCTGGGATGTTACCTCACCAACCCGTAGTCTCTGGAGCACCTGCGGAATTCAGCTGGACTTGCTCCAGCCCCTCAAGTCTCTCTACCTTGCTAATGCACACCACGGAGGGAAGTAAAAGTTCTGTGAGTGAGAAACACCAACTATCAAGGCTGTTAGGGGGCAGAGCTTACTGCCTTCTGGGCACAGAACATGTCCAGCCTGGCACAGGCCCTTCCCCCCAGCGGAACTTCCCACCACTGCACTAAAGACCCTGCCAGGCCACTGGGTTTCCTGCTTTAGCAGGAGCAGTTTAGGTCCTTCATGCTGTCTGCTTTCTAATCTTCACATGCCTGGTGAGGCCGAGAAATATGCAGTGCCCCAAGTACAGTGTGGGTGTCCCTGCCCATAAGAGCCCCACCAATATATGGAGTCCTAGCCAGGGGTGAGAGGGTGGGGGTCAACATTACATTCCCCACCTTCAACAGGTACGAGGATGCTTCAAACGTTATGTGGCTTGGTTATGACTTGTCATTCAGCATTTTCCTGGAACAAAACCATCTTCCCTTCATCGATGATTTGGTCAAGCACCGCCAGGAGTCATTCAAAAAACAGCTGTGTGTCTCTGTGCTTGCCACTGTCCTAGGCCTTGGGCAGTAAATAATTCAGGTGTCTCTCTTCACAGAGCTTATGAACTAGTGAAAAAGATAGACATTGAAAAGTCTTGGGAGTCTTTCAAACAGTGGAAGCGCAATGGAAGAGAATTACAGGTCCAATGGGAGCTTATAGAAGGAGACAAAACTGATCCAGGCACTCGGAGAAGGCTTCTTAGAGAGAGTGGTGTTTCAGATGACACCTGATGGATGAGCAGGAGGAAGAGAATTGAAGGACGTTGAGGAAGTGGGGACAAAGCGCTCCAATCAGTTGGACAGTATGAATGCAGGACCTAGACAGCAAGAGCAGGGTGCATTAAAAAAATGTGACAGAAAGCTGGTATGCTAGAGCGTGGAAAGAGAGGAAGAGAAATGAGCAATGAAACCAAAGACGTAGGCAAGAGCTGAATTGTATTCAGGCCACTGAAGAGTGTTAAGTTTTATTTTAACTTAATGGAATAGGATGCTATTAAAGAGTCTTGATCAAGAAAATGACATGGACAGAAAAATTGCTCTGGCTATAATAGGTAACTGAATTAAGTGTGGTGGAGGGGGAGGGTAGGTGTACATAGTAGATATTGGGAGTGAGATGTCTGTCGTCAACAGCAGCTCCACCGCCTTCCACGCTCTGTCCTCATCACAGGGGAGAAGCTTGGAACCACATTTCTAGAATCCCTTGTCCACAGGGTTCTAGCTTAGATTCTGCCCCTGAGAGGCCCTCGTGCATGATGTGGAAAGTAAAAGAAACACACCATGTTTCTCCAGTGGCAGCTGCCTGTAGATGTGAGATTTACAGTGGCTTCTGGGCAAACTCCGGCAAGTCAACCTCTTCAGCATGCATGGCAGGCAGCTGAGCTCAATGGCATTCGGATTTCCCCAAACCTACTGACTGTCAAGATTTCCTGGAAGTCAGCAGCAATTTTCCCCAACTTTGATTACCCCAGCCTTTCCAAAGGTTATGTGTGCCTTAAATAGCCTCTGTTGAATTCCTCCTACTTGAAATATCTAAGCTGGTTTCTGTTTTCCTTGCTAAATCCCAGCTGTTAAAAGCAAGGAAGAAGTTCTTACAATATTTGGGGTGAGAGATTATGGGGGCTTGGTTTGAAGTGTAGGCAGTGAAGATAAAAAGAGGAGGACAGATTTAATACACATTTAAGAGGCGGAATCAACAGGTCAGTTACTGATCAGATGGGAAGAGCGAGGGAAATGAATGGGTTAACAATGACCACCGAATTTTTGGTTTAAAGGTCAGAAAGTCTTGCTAAATTTGCTACCCAGTCCATGAAACCGGAAGGGGTGTGGAAACGAGGCTGCCCAAAGTTGCCAGCCCCACCAAGCCCCTTTCCAAGTTGAGCTGCTGAAGTCAAAGAACTATGAAGGTGAAGAAGTCATGCCCTTTTCAGGATGTGAAAATCAATGCTGTGGTGGTTATGAGCCATTATAATGAGTTGTCTTCTTTTTGGAAACCATTTCAGCCTGCTCTGGAGCAGAGGAAATTAGCTAAGTTCAACCCTGTCCAAATCTCCCCTAAAAGGAACCTGCTAGGGTAAGGGCCAAGCACTTGTCAGGGCGAGGGCTGAGAGGCTGGAGATGAGCCGGAGCATCCTCCCAGAGACTACTAAGGGTGTGGCTCACCAAGGAGGCAAAGCAAGCTACAATCCAGGTTGCAAAGTTAAGTTCAAATACTAAGCCATGAGGAGAGAAGATCACAATACTTGTCACAGGCAGTGGCAGGATCAGAGACAGAGCAGATCAGGAGCATATGAAATGCAGTTGTGTGTGCTTGGAGGGACTTTTCCACCA
Organism: Indri indri; assembly: GCA_004363605.1. Taxonomy (NCBI): domain Eukaryota; kingdom Metazoa; phylum Chordata; class Mammalia; order Primates; family Indriidae; genus Indri; species Indri indri. The sequence continues at coordinate 37,241 of RJWJ010007948.1, read as the reverse complement.
TGAGGGAGTTAGGGCAAATTGGGGAGGTGGGTGTAACAAAGGTCTAGATAGCTCAGGGGAGCAGGGCAGACAGCGTCTTCCTCACCAGTGGTTCTTACAGGAAGACCAGGCTTACCCGCTAACTGAGGCCACTCATCACACTTTCTGGAATGATTTCTAACATTCATTACTAGAGAAGCATAAATGTAAGTTTATCTCAAATGCACAAAAGAGGAGGCTTTTTTGGAACTTAAAATGGATGTAGGATAACTACTGTGCTTTCTTAGCGATCTCTTCTCTTTAAGAAATTTAATCCATTAGACTGTAAACTCACTGAGGACAAGGTTCAATATTGAATCCCCAATATCCATCATGGTACATGGCATGTATAAGCACACTAAATATTCGTTCCATGGATGAGGATTGAGTAGCAGATTCCAACCTGGACAATGGACAACTTTATCCAGTAGGCTAACTGCAACCTTTATCCATGTGTCTGTCTGTGGGGAAATACACCCAGAATTCCAACTCAAACAGCAGGAGCACCACTCCATAACTAGAATGCGCCCCGCCTCCCCCACCGTCTTCCACATCTCTCAAAAACTCCTCTAAACACCAAGCCTGTGGCAGGGGCTTCCACGACCTGAAGCAGAGGCTTCACCAAGGGAGGCGAAAGGCTTGGACAGGGGATCTTCTCAGGGGTTGAGGGGAGAAGGTAACTGTTAAAACTCTAGACTCTTGCCAGTGACAGCCCACTGCAGGTGGCAGGTTCTCTATTGACTGGCTTTGCCATTTACACATGATGAGAGACAAGTTACCTAAAGTCTTTGAGTCTGAGTTTATCCATCTATTAAGCAGAGTTAATAATGCTTACTTCAAAGAACTGGAAGAACTAAATAATGTTTGTAAGACACCTGCCTTAATACCTGTTCATAATTAAGTATTCCAAAGATGCATTCTCATCCAGCACTCCTCTCCCATTCTACTGCACGCACCTACTTCTTCTTTCCTCATCTACTCCAGAACCCGGCTCACTCACAAAGCTTTTGCTCCAGTCTTCTGACCCTAAAGCAATTGGATCCTACATAAATATGCCTAGAAGTGGATGAAGAGCAAAATCCTCCCTGCATGCAAGGAAGTATCAGAGGGCGCCTTTCTGCTGGAAGTCACTCTCTTCAACCCAGCTGCCAAGGGCAGAATGCAGAGCTGCAGAGACAGAACAACCAGAGGTCAGGTCCGCTATATACAAAAAGGACAATAATTTCCCAGAAAACGTGCAGCTGCAATTTGCATTCTACAGGAAGAAGAGCAAATTCTGTTAAATTTCCTCCCTAAGCAGATTTCTGCAATTATTAGAATTTAAAAACACAGATGTTAAGGACCATGTGCTTAAGGAGTTAGTTAAGTTTGTGCAATTGCAGATAGAAAGACTGAAGATTTTCTGAACTTGGAATTAAATACCATAATACCAGCGAGAGGCACTGCCAACTCATATAGTATAACAGAGGAAAAAAGACTCACTGATGAAAAAACGACATGAACAAGCCATTTTCTTTGGTCATACCACCACAGAGATGGCTGGTGCCAACCCAATATCTGTTCCCCACTTCCTCTTTACTAAAAGAACCCCTATACTGTTGGAGAGCCTCAGCTAGAAAACTGTATTTTTAACCCCTGGCAATAGGATTAGACAATAAGATGTAAGCAAAGTCACTGGGTGGGGCTTATAAGAAAAGCTCCTTAAAGGGAGCTTGCTCAGCTAGTAGACACCCTTTTATCCTTCCCTGCAGGAGTTCCAGCAGCCACCTTATGATAATGAGGCAACCTTGAGGATAGAAGGTGGTGGAGGGTGGAAAAGCAGTTTGGGACACTGATGGCCCTGTTACTACTTCACGTTACCTCTGGACTGCCTACCTTCAGACTTCTTTCACGTGGCCAAAAACAAACTTCCCAATTTGTTTAAGCTGATGTTATTCTGTCTCAGATGAGGCTCTTAAATGATGCGTATAGCCCAGATTTCCATCAGTTTCCTAATTAATGGGAATTATAAATTAATACCAGAACCATATTCATTTTTTTTGTAATTATTATATATGATTTCTTGCTTTAACTGTTGAATACAATTTTTATACCAATGGTTCTCATTCTAAATGTAGGTTAAATCCTCCTTAACTAGCCTTTTTGTTGCCTTTATAAAGTAGAAGTATTTCTATAACGATAGCAGAATCATCTGTCTGTTATAGATAGCTCTCTGTCCTGGGTGGACGCCATCTGACAATTGATTTAAAGACCTTCTAAAGCCCATAATGAGTGGGTGAGAGAAGTGGCTGTTTAGTACATCTTATTCTTATGTGAGTGTGCTTCACATTTCATAAATATGTTTCTCTTTGAAGACTTTCCAGGAATTTTCATCGGCAGTAACAAGGGAAACACAGAGGTTAAAAGGGACCCTCTTCATGCAGCCTCTCTGGGTTCCGCTAGCTAGCTAGTAGAGGAGAATCCAGAGGAAGGGTAGGAATCACTTTGTGACAGTACTTATGGATTTGTTATCTTCTCAGTCTACATTTCCAGTCTCATACTGATTGGATCAGCCTCCAACAGAAAGGAGCACATGGGCAGCAGGAGGAACCAGACAGATCCTTAGGACAGCAGGGCCAGGGGATCCTTCTAGAGTGGTTTTAGGCTTGGTTCTTGCCTGGTTGTCTTCTGTACGTTACGAACTCCAGGAACATTGAGCACACATGAAATTCGGGACAGTCTGCATGAGTGTGTGATAATCACATAAGTACAAAAATACAAATGATTTCAGCAAGAATAAAATTTATTTCCTATGCTTAATATTGCTTGCTCCTTGAAGCTATACAAAGACGAGTAAGTGTATATACTTCTTGAGCAGTGTTACATAAATATAAAACATGATTCATGTGTATGTTTACAACCATAAAGACACATTAATTGGTAGGTCAGCATAAAGACTTAAGTTCTTTTACAAATTTAAAGGGGACACTTGTGCTGCTTCTGTTAATTTAGTGAGTATGCAACTGGAAGAACCAACCTTCTATTCTGGGATTTTATCTCTGGTATCTTCAGCAAATAACATCATCAATATTTTAAAGTCATATTTGGCTTCTGGTGAGTAGCAGTGGGGTTGCCATCCCTCCTAAGATCTTTCTCTGAGGTACTCTTCTTTCTGCAGGGTGTCTGACAATGTTAACCCTTCTCTCCTGAGAGCAGGTGTGCATGCCAAGAGAAGGAATTCCCAAGGAAGCTCTTGTGTATCCTGATCCAACCCTGCCCACCAGGTCTTGATTTTTGCATCAACCCAAAACTTTTTTAGATTTTTATGAATGCTGCCTAATTTTCATGTAGAATGGCTGTTAATTCTTGTCCACTGTCCAAAACAGAGGTGATTAAGAAAGGTTTCTGCCCATCTTTCTTAATCACCTCTGGTTTGGACAGTGGACATTTTTCACAGCATCACAGGCAGAAGACTCCACACTCCCGGGCAGATCTGGGGACTTTAAGGCCATCGGAGATGCACAGTTAATTTAGATCAAACCTGGGGTCCCAAAACATCCTAGAGTCACCTCTCTAGAAGAGTGAGTGGTAGAGCTTGCAGAACCCTACAGAGGCAGAAACCCCTCTATTCTTCATGGAAACGTTAATCCTCTCAGGAGAGTTCTCTTTCTGTTGGAAATCCAAGACTTTGCAAGCAAACAGGATAAGACCTTCTTAAGTCACTGGGTGAATATAATGAGTGTAGGGCTTAGAATACTTAGGCAAGGGGAAAAATTGGGCTAAGTATTTCCTTTCATTAGAGTCTCTATAGGTAGTCATTTCCCTACTTAGCCAAAGAAAAGCAATGGAAGCAGCTTCCCCCTCACCTATTAAAAGGAGAAAGATAGATATCTTTAATTGAAAGCAAGGCATCACAAAATTCTTTAATTATAAAGCTCAAAGGGGCTTTGAGCTCATCTTGTATCTTCTTGGTTTTCAGCAGGATGGCATTAAGGCTTCCTAAAAAGATAAGACTCAACCTATTTTTAAACATATCCAAAGAGGACATTCCAGTTTCTGTTCTTTTGTTAGACAGGGGAATTTTTTTCCCTTTCTAACCTCACCACAGGTGAACTTTTCCTTTTACTAACCTAAAGCCTTTGCATTAGAGTTTGGCTTGGTTTGCTCAGCGGAGAGGTGAACAGCCAGTTACTGTGGGCCTTTTCTAAACTGTACTTCCATCTGTCCATCTGTATATGAAATCATAACAATTAATTTGGATATTTGGATTTAAATCAATAAATTTGGAACTAGATGCCAACGGAATGACTCACTGACAAGGCAAAAAACTGTCTCCCTTCTTTTTGTCATAGCTTTTCTTTTCTCTGCCATCAGCTCTGATGCTAACACCTCTCCCTTCCCCATCACTCTTGCAAAATTCCCCACACATGTTCACATGCACAAGAACAAATAGAAAACACTCCTGAAGCATCTAGTTCGGCAGTCCCCAACCTTTTGGTACCAGGAACTGGTTTCATGGAAGACAATTTTTTCATGGACGGAGGTGGTGGGGTGGTTTCGGGATGATTCAAGTGCATTACATTTATTGTGCAGTCAAACCTCTCTGCTGATGATAAACTGTATTTGCAGCCGCTCCCCATCACTAGCATCACTGCCTCAGCTCCACCTCAGAACATCAGGTATTAGATTCTCACAAGGAGTGCAAACCTTGGTCCACGGCACCCATGGTTTACAGTAGGGTTCATGCTCCTAGGAGACTCTAATGTAGCAGCTGATCTGACAGGAGGCGGAGCTTATGCAGCAATGCCAGCAATTCGGAGCAGCTGTAAATACAGATGAAGCTTTGCTTGCTTGCCCAGCGCTCACCACCTGCTCTGCAGCTCATTCCTAACAGGCCATGGACCAGTATTGGTCAGTGGCTAGGGGTGGAGAACCACAGATCTACTTAACACTTAGACCTTACCCCTCACTATTCACATCAAGGGGTAATAGTTAAGGGCACAGATGGTGGAGCCCACTTTCTGGGCTTAAATCCTGGCTCTAGGATGTTGGGCATATTTTGTAATTTCACTAAACATTTTCTAATCTATAGAATGGAGACAATAATAGTATCTACCTTATAGGGTTGTGGAAAGAATGAATGAATTAATACATAAAAAGCCCTTAGAATGCAGTCTGGTACTCTAATCCTAAATGCTGTATAGTTGTTAGCTATATTCTCCTTGCAGCAAAGGGATATTCAGAGGCATTGAACTGTGCCCAATATTCCGAAAGGCAAGTCTGAGAAAGAAAAGGAGTAGGATTCAAGTTCAAGGGAAGTGAATTAGCAAGAAGAGTCAGCAGGGTGAAAAATTAAAGAAAAAAGCAGAAAGCAAAAAGGAGATCGAACAAATACTATAGCAAAAGGGCAAAACCAGATATTTAACAGGGAAAAGGTAGACAGAGAAGAAAAGGAAAAGGGAAACAAGAGTAAAAAGGTGGCATGAAAAGACAGAAAAGAAGAATAAAAGAAGAACCAAGAATATTAAAGGAGATCAAAAGTTGTAAAAGACCCCATTTACAGCTTGAGCTGGGTATGGAAAGGAGTGGAAGAGAAAACAAAAATATTGGATATAGAAGTAGGGAAGCGTGGACCTGAAGGGACAGGGGAGAGGAGGAGCTCAGTGACAGAAAGAGCTTTCTTTGTCATTTGCAGCCACAGACCTCTATCTCTTTAAATTATGGGAAGTTTGCACGCTCACTTAACACACACACCCTTGGTCCTCAAGGCTCACTGTCCCTGTTCCTCCTATTTTAACTTGCTTTAGTGTCTGCCCCAGACTCAGTCCCTAAGGTTTGCCCTGGTGGGATGTCAGTCTTGTGTTTTTCCTCTACTGACAAGGCCAAGATGCAGTGATCCAGTCTTTATTTCATTTTCACTAAATAGTCAACATTTTCAAGTGAAATTTAGCTCTGGAACAAATATTTATATACCCTTCCTATTCCAAACATTCAGAAACCTATAAGGGAAGCTGTCATTTTAATTTTTTTAATCATTCACCTAATGGCATTCCCTCTCCCCTTTTCGGTTAATTAAGAACAAGAAGAAAAAATTATACAATATTGGAGGATATGCCGATTGTAGAGTTCCAACTTGCTCTCCCCATCAGAGGGAATTAATTACCTAACCACTTGGAAACTGGAGAGAGATTGGATCGAGGTTTAAAATAAAATCAGCATTAAAAAATGCTTTTAAAGTATTATCTGATTAAATTGCCTGTTAGGTGCAAAATAAGTTTCACTATTTGAGGAAGTCAAGAGAGCTTAAAGGGCCCTCTGAACAGACGGATTGAACGGACGGCAGCGTCTCCTCACGCCGGGCTGATCCTGGGCCGCCGCCGCCGCCGCCCGAGTCACGAAGCCAGACGCGGTGCGCGTCTCCGCCCAGGACTCGGGAGACTGCAGCAGCGCGACCGGCGGCCGCGGCCCGGGTTGCTCCTGGAGGCGGGGAGGAGACGCGACTCCCGCAGACACGTGACCTCCTCCCAGCCGCCGCTTCCCGCGACCCAGATCCGTCCCCGGAACCCGTGCCTGGCGGGGCGGGCCGGGGGACACGTAGCGAGCGCCCCAGTCCCTGCTGCGCCCTGGTGCGTGTACATTCGGCTTCCTTCTCCCCTTGGTTCACGTGCCACTGGCAATAATCAATGTTTCGGAGATCACACTGGGAGAATACAAATACTACTCTCGGGGCACGAAACACCTTGGTTTTATAGCTGTATGGATATCAAGATTAATATATATTCCCTCCATCCCACCCCTGGCAGACTCGAATAGTGGCAATATCGGGCCGGAGACCTGGGAGTCCCTCGGGGCATGCTTTCCCCTGGCCTCCAAGGCCCCTTGCCGCCCGCTGCGCAGGGCGGCGTGGGTAGCGCGCATCTCCGGGCACCTCCCGGTAACTCTCACTAGCAGTGAGTCATGCTCCGGGGTGGCTCTGGAAAAAGGTAGCCCGGCTCGTGCTGGTCTGTGCTTCCCCGCGCCGAGCGCCGCGGTTGCAGGGCGAGCGCGCGCGCGCGCACGGGTTCCCCGCGCAGTGATGTGGCAGCAGCGGCAGGTCGGATCACGTTGCTGGCCCTGTGCTGGTACCCGTTTGAGACAGGATTAAGGAGGGAGGCTTTGGAGGTGCCAGCGGTAGTAAACGTGGGCTCTGCACACTCCGGGCGTCTCTTATCACACGGGAGGCGGGGGGAGGGGGGACCGGGAAAGCACGTAGCGTCACCGGAGGCGCAGAGGGGTGGCGGAGTTTAGCGGGCGGGTGACAAATGCTGCACTGCTTTTCTGCGATAGCCCCTATCGTGCCATCGCCTTCTGCCTCCCACCCCCCAACACCCGGCTCGCTCCCCGCCGCGTTCCTCTGGGAGCACACGAGGCCCCAAACGTCATCTGCTGCTGTGATTAGTGGCACCGCAATTCCGGCTGCTGCGGGGAAGTTTAGGTGGCCCAGGGACACCGCGTCGCTGAAAGACACTTGGATTGCGACATTCTAACCCAGTGACTACATTTTCATTTATTTGAAATCCTTCAGGGAGCGGATTTCAAGTTGCTCCTTTTCGGGGCAACCTCCAACCAGCGCCAAAAGGGTCCCCCTGGGCCAGTGAGCGGCAAGCAAACAAGTCTCCAAAATTTCCTTTGGGACTGAAGTTTGCCCACCGCGAATTCTCTTTCTCTTTCCTTTTTCTGGTCCAAACCAACAGCACAATCGGTGGAAAAGCAAAAAGCCACGTTCACATTCCTGCACCGTAATGACGGACGAACGGAGGGAGTCGCATTTCCAAGCCAAGGAAGCCCAGGCTGCCCGGCACCCCCAGCCCCTCGTCCCCTCCCCCTGCTGACTATATCGCCTTTGGGAAGATGAATAGCTTGGCCGAAGTTGTTTTTCCTTTCCGGTGGCCCTGATCAGGTGTCCCCGCCCCCTCCCGCCGGTCGCCTTTCCTCGCCGCCTTCTCCAGACGCCCCCTCCCGGCCCGGTCCCTCCTCCCCCGCCCCCCTCCGGGCTGGACCACGGATGGTACGTTCCGCACGTGAGCTGGGTGCTGGTCTGGCCGGCGACGCGCGTGCCCTGTGGCCAAACACTGCCTGGAGTGAGAGCAAACTACCAGCGCAGTGGGGCCGGCGCGAGTGTGCGTGTGTGTGCGCGCGTGTGTGTGTGTGCGAGAGAGAGCGAGCGAGCGCGGTGGAGCAGGGGGGGACCAACTGCTTCACACTTTCAACACTGCGCTGAAGAGGGAGAGCGAGAGAGAGAGACTGGAGACGCACAGATCCCCCCAAGATCTCCCAAGCCTACCGTCCCACAGATTATAGAACAGAGCCCCCAAAATCGAAACAGAGGATACGCACAGCGGTTGAACATGGACGAAGGAATTTCTCATTTGCAAGAGAGACAGTTACTGGAACATAGAGATTTTATAGGGTAAGGTGCACGCACCCTTGCGAATTTCTGTCTAGGCTTCGGTTTGATTTTTTTCTTCTCCAGAAAGTGGTGTGGAGCGGGCGAGGGCAGAACCCCCCCCCCTCCCCGAGTGGGTGCCTGATGCTGATTTCTGTTTTGCAGACTGGACTATTCCTCTTTGTATATGTGTAAACCTAAAAGGAGCATGAAGCGAGACGACAGCAAGGTAAGTGTAAGTTTCCGATGTTCCTCATAACCTGCCTGGATAGTTAATTAGGGCCATTGATTTCACAGTGAAGCTCTGCCGGCAAATATATTCCAACCCCTGAGCTTCCCCAACTGTGAATTTTAAGTGGCTTGCAGGATACTCTCAGGGGGATATTAAACATCATACCTGAATTTAAATTGCATTGCAGAGCAGTCCAGAGGAAAGAGGATTCTTAGGTGTAGTTTATTCACACAGTATGTTTTATTTGGGGGAGGGGGGTTATATCCAGTAAGTCAATGTTTAGCTTATTGTTTTCTCTCTTTCACGACTCTCATACATTAAGGATACCTACAAATTACCGCACAGATTAATAGAAAAGAAAAGAAGAGACCGAATTAATGAATGCATTGCTCAGCTGAAAGATTTACTGCCTGAACATCTGAAATTGACAGTAAGATGCATATTTTCATTCTTTGCTGCTCTCCAAGGGCGTGTTAATAGCTTGATACGACTCCCAGAAATATAAGAATAAATGTAAATATTAGATGCCTGACTTATAACTTGTGCTATAGTATACAGAGTTTCCCACAAACTCAGAGTAGGTGCTCCCAACTGAAGGCAAGAAATCATTTATAACCTGTCTTGCGAGAAGCTCAAGAAGTATAAGAACAGTACTTTCAAAGTGTTTGCTTAAGTTGCTGTGTTGAATGGAGAGCCAATCAAGCCAAATATGTGTTTTTAAGTAACGAAGTGCCCCCCCTCTCTTTTGCACCAATGCAGACTCTGGGGCATCTGGAGAAAGCTGTTGTCTTGGAATTAACTTTGAAACACTTAAAAGCTTTAACCGCCTTAACCGAGCAGCAGCATCAGAAGATAATTGCTTTACAGAATGGTAAGTCAGTTCTGGGGAGGCCAACCTACCCTGACGAAGCGGGGCCGCCCACAGAGGAGCAGTGTTAGGACTCCCTCACCCCCACCCCCACCTCCTTCCGTGGGCTCACGGGCTCCCTCTCATTTGCTAAATTGCTCGTACTTTCCCTTCATTGGTAAGTGCCCATTTCCCGAAGCGTCCTAGAGGCTTTGAGCAGAACTCGGGGGAATCAGATTTTTAAAGTGGCGGTTGCACCCTCTCCACTTGGGTTTTCAGCTGGGAGGAGAGCGCCCCCCCCCCACCCGCTATCCACCCCCGCCACCCCCCTTCTCTCGGCAACCGGTGGATTATATCACTTGAATACTGAGGAAAAACCTAGATCACTTTAGTCAGTGCATGGCCCACGTGATAAGCAGATGTTTAACGTCGGTATTTCTCTTCTTGCCTCCACTGCTCTGTCCCCCACCCCCACCCCTTCCTCATCCTAGGGGAGCGATCTCTGAAATCTCCCATTCAGTCCGACTTGGATGCGTTCCACTCGGGATTTCAAACATGCGCCAAAGAAGTCTTGCAATACCTCTCCCGGTTTGAGAGCTGGACACCCAGGGAGCCGCGGTGTGTCCAGCTGATCAACCACTTGCACGCCGTGGCCACCCAGTTCTTGCCCACCCCGCAGCTGTTGACTCAACAGGTCCCTCTGAGCAAAGGCACCGGCGCTCCCTCGGCCGCCGCCCCCGCCGGGTCGGCGGCCGCCCCCTGCCTGGAGCGCGCAGGGCAGAAGCTGGAGCCCCTCGCCCACTGCGTGCCGGTCATCCAGCGGACTCAGCCCAGCACCGAGCTCGCCGCCGAGAATGACACGGACACCGACAGCGGCTACGGCGGCGAGGCCGAGGCCCGGCCAGACCGCGAGAAGAGCAAAGGCGCGGGGGCGAGCCGCGTCACCATCAAGCAGGAGCCACCCGGGGAGGACTCGCCGGCGCCCAAGAGGATGAAGCTGGATTCCCGCGGCGGCGGCCCGGGGGGCGGCGCGGCGGCGGCGGCGGCCGCGCTCCTGGGGCCAGACCCGGCCGCCGCCGCCGCGCTGCTGAGACCCGACGCCGCCCTGCTCAGCTCGCTGGTGGCGTTCGGCGGAGGCGGGGGCGCGCCCTTTGCGCAGCCCGCGGCCGCCGCGGCCCCCTTCTGCCTGCCCTTCTACTTCCTCTCGCCTTCGGCAGCCGCCGCCTACGTGCAGCCCTTCCTGGACAAGAGCGGCCTGGAGAAGTATCTGTACCCCGCGGCGGCCGCCGCCCCGTTCCCGCTGCTGTACCCCGGCATCCCCGCCCCGGCCGCTGCTGCCGCCGCCGCCGCTGCAGCCGCCGCCGCCGCCGCCTTCCCCTGCCTGTCCTCGGTGTTGTCGCCCCCTCCCGAGAAAGCGGGAGCCGCCGCCGCGACCCTCCTGCCGCACGAGGTGGCGCCCCCTGGGGCGCTGCACCCCCCGCACCCGCACGGCCGCACCCACCTGCCCTTCGCTGGCCCCCGCGAGCCGGGGAACCCGGAGAGCTCTGCTCAGGAAGATCCCTCGCAGCCAGGAAAGGAAGCCCCCTGAGTCCTCGCGCCCCTTTCTTAGAAAGGATGGAGGTTCCAGCTGAATAACGAATGAAAACACCCTTAACGTTTTTAAGGGAGGAAGTGTAATAGATGCACGACAGGCATAAAAAAAAAAAAAAAACAGGTGTTTTGTGTACATTTGGAGTTCCTGTTTTGCTCATCCCTCACCGCCACACCCTGCACACACTAACGTCCCTTTCCCCTACCAGCTGTAAAAGATCCTCTGCGATAGATACTGGTTCTTTATTCTTTAAAGAATCCTCAGAATAAGTTCTGCCTCATTTTAGGCCATGTTATCTTTTAAAATGTGGGACGTAATTCTAGAGAAGGTAAGAAAGGTCTGCTCTGTGGGTGAGCTAATGGAACCAGGGTAGGGAGAAAGGGGGAAACACCTTGGACATCTTTGCCTGCAGTCGACATGGGACAGCAGGTAGTTGTTACGTAGAGCTGCTTCTCAAAGCTGCCCTGCCTGTTTTAGGAGGCTTATCACAGACAGATTGAGGATCTTTTAGAATTAAATTTACTCTTCAGTATTTTATAAGGTTCAGCTTTTTGAAAGGCGTATATTTTTCAGAGAAAAAGTGAGGATGCAGTTGCTCACATTGCAGTCTATTCTGAAGTGGTTTAAATGGTATCTCTTAGTAACTTGCACTTGTCTAAAGAGACATGGAGTTGGGCCATCGTCAGAACTAAGTCAGGGAAGGAGATGGATGAGGAAGGCCAGAGTCATTGTTAGTACATTTGCTTTCACTTTATTGAGAAATTGACCATGAATCAATTGACTCACCTTAATTTGTTCTTAGTCTATATATGTGTGTATATATACATATATATCTCAAGTGCATCTTATCCCCCCTCGTTAATCCATCACGTTCCTAAATTTTTGTAATTTTACTGTTTAAAAAAAGTGCACTGAACTTAAAACAAGTCCAAACTGATTTATCCTATATTCTGTTAAATGACAAAAGTGGATGAAAGCAGTAAACTGGTCAGTTTTGATTGGAAATGCTGTGTAGGTGTGGATGAAGCCCTGTGAGGCCTTCATATCTCCAAGTCTGTGTATTTTCTGGAGACCAAACCAGATACCAGATAATCACAAAGAAAGCTTTTTTAATAAGGCTTAAACCAAGACCTTGTCTAGATATTTTTAGTTTGTTGCCAAGGTAGCACTGTGAGAAATCTCACTTGAATGTTATGTAAGGGGTGAGACACAACAGTCTATGAGTGAGGAAAATATCTGGGTCTTTTAGTCAGTTTGGTGCATTTGCTGCTGCTGTTGCTACTGTTTGCCTCAAACGCTGTGTTTAAACAACGTTAAACTCTTAGCCTACAAGGTGGCTCTTATGTACATAGTTGTTAATACATCCAATTAATGATGTCTGACATGCTATTTTTGTAGGGAGAAAATATGTGCTAATGATATTTTGAGTTAAAATACCTTTTGGGGAGGATTTGCTGAAAAGTTGCACTTTTGTTACAATGCTTATGCTTGGTACAAGCTTATGCTGTCTTAAATTATTAAAAATAAATAAATGCTGTCTGCAAGAAACCAGCTGGTTTAGAAAAGTTTAGTATGTGAAGACAAACTAGAAATTATCTTTATATTCTAGTATTTTCAGCACTCCATAAATTCTATTACCTAAATATTGCCACCCTATTTTGTGATTTAAAAATTCTTACTAAGGAATAAAAACTTTAATATTTGATATGAGATTGTCTAGTAATTAAAAAGACATAATGAATGCTCAGTTGGTTTTAAGATACTGATGACTATAGGGATGAAAGTCACTAAGGCTCTCAGATATACAGCTTTTTTTGTCATTGGCTTGATATCACATGTTTCCAATCTCTTGCAAGCCTCCAGGCTCTGGCTGTGTCTCCCTGCTTGTTCCCAATGTATCTTAATGAAAAGTGCAAAAGAAAAGCCTACCAATCACTTGCGTGGTTTGTTTATGTTAGACTCAGTTTGCTAGTGTTTTTTATGATTGATGAGTTCTTCATTTTTCATCTGTGACATCAGATAGCCTCTCTTGTATGATCTGGTGTTTCTCCTTCACTAGGTCCTGTATAAATATACTACCACCTTTGGGGTGCTTAATTTCTGAGAGTATTTTGGCTACTTAATTTTTATAAAATAACTCCATTGTGGGACCTTATCATGGAATTCAAGGATCAGAAATAATTGCTATAGATTTTTGTCGAATTTATAATCAGATCTGTGATTTCATACAAACTGAGTGACGGATTGTCAAGTTTTAGTGTCAGTAGTGTTCTTCACAAACCCCTTCATTTTTGGAAGGTGTTTAAATGATATTCAAAATATATAAGATGTAGAAAAAGTGCTCCCTCTGCTGACTTTATGACAACCGAACTGCAAGTCATAGAATGTGGAGCCAGAAAGAACCTTAGCTCATCCAGTCCCCCGCATTCTGTAATAGGAGGAAAACGGAGCCCAGAGATAGTAAGTATCTTTCCAAGGTCACACAGCTACCTAGAGCCAGCACTAACTCTAGTGGCCAGGCCTAGTGTATCCCTCAGTCAGTGAACTACTTGCCACTGCAGCATCTTGGACCACGTAAGCTGATACGTAAGCTGAATTTGATTAGGCAGCATTCAAGCTTCATAAATAAACCCATGGGAACAAAGGAAATAAATAAACATTAGAAAACTGTGTAGGATTTTTGATCATTGTTAATTTAATGAACTTTAGAAAAACAGTCTACCCATCTAAATCAGACTAATGGGAAAAACAGCATTTTAAATATTTCAAGCTACATTTTAATACCATTATTATAGTAATATTAGTTTTATGACCAAAAACAGATTAAAAGTAATGCAGAGGATAATAAAATGTTTTCACATTTGTATAGTTTTGGTATAATATAAAATTAAAAACTTTAGCATTGGGCCAGATTTTATAGGTCAGTTATTTAGTCCAAATGTCTATATAGTAACATGATAATAAGATAAAGTTAGAATAGAAATGCAAATTGCATCTGCAAAATGTTATCTTGGTCATTGATTTATTTTAATGCATTAAAAGATTGGAGTCATTATTATTCACTAAGGAGGCTTCTATACCTGCAGTGGTGAAATTTCAGCTAAAATGCTTTGAGTATATGTGATTTTCCAACTTAAACACGAATTTTGAGTCAGTAATGCTTTTGTGAGTATAGTATTATACTGATTAATTTTACATTCATATATTTCTCAGCAAACTTTACATTGAATCGATAAATGGCCTTTTCCCCCTAAAGAGCTAAACTGAAGCACATTTTCAAGGCACTAGAAACTATAATAGCTATATAAAATTTGACTGGAGTTTTTTAGTTCCTATTATTGTGAAACTACTTTTCATTTAGTTCTCTGTTACTGGCCATAAAGGCTGTGATTTTGGTTATTGCCTGCTACCTGAGAGTTGTTCATATATTATGTAAAAGGAGCCTCAGCCTGTTTCTATCTATGTCACAGGTCAATTCTTAATCTCTCCATGTGAGGTGATGGCCAGTGGGGACCCTGGGAAAACATGGCTGGCAAATAGACTAAGGCCTTTTACTTCACTAGAACAGAGCTCTAATGAATGACTTGAGACCATTATAATGCCAAAAGCTGGCTGTACTGTTGTTATAATGGTATTTTACTTCAGATAGCAACCCGGTATTTTTAATTAAACAAAATGTCTTAACCTATTGGACCCTCAGGTTGGTATACTTAGGCCTACCTGTGCTCTCACTGTGTTATTTTGGATTAGTTCAAAGTGGATTTACGGTGCATGCTACAGTCCAATATAAGTTCCAGTTTTTCATAGAAGAATTTAAGTAGGAGATTGACATGGAAAATTATCGCATATATTCTGTGATCAACATGAGATTTATGCTAAAAAAACATGTGCAGCATGTACTTTAAAAATATGCTATTCTAAGAGTTGATCATTGTCTTAAAATTCGGTTTCCTGTACTTTTGAGCTGTTCTATATTGGAAATTCCAAACAAATATACAACAGTTATACATTTTTAAAAAGTGATATTTTAAAATTCTAAATTCATTGATGCCTAGTTTGTCTGGCATCAGGGAATATGTGCCCATGAAACAATGATTCAGAAAACCAAAGCTTATATGTTCAAGTGCCAACGCTTTTTTAACAATTTTACTGGAAAGCATACTAAAATATATTATGCATATCCCCTAAAATGTCTTTTACGTATATTAGAAACAAAATCCTGTACATATTTAACCTTTCTCTATAATTCAGGGTCATCATGATAAACATCACTTTTGCACTATGCATGTCATCTGGGAGTATTTGCACCTGCACCAGATTCTTTTTGAGTTCTTCTATCTGCTTTTTATAGGGTTTTCAGTCTCTTTACTCATAGCCAGGCTGTCAGCTGTCACTTCTTGATGTGTCTTTAGTTCTTCCTCCAACTCTTACCTAATTTGCTACCTCTTACTGTGGGCTGGGAAACCATTTAAACAAAACCACACCCATTTGAAATGTGTCTAAAATTAGAGTAAATAGGCTCTGACAGAGGACCTGAGTGGCTCTTTTATAAGTAAATTGTGTGAATTTGTAGACTCTGACTTGTTTTTCCCTCCAAGCTTTTTTCCTTTGCTTCCTTTAACTTCCAGATTCTCAGGGATGTTCCTTATCAGAATATTTATGCAAAAGCCTTCAAATACTTTATATATTTCTCCACCGTTTCATTTCATTAAAATAAAAGCAACTTGCTAATGGTTTCATTCCACAGCTAACCACAAAATAAACAAATCCCCAAGTCAGAAAGAAATTATTTGATTGGATGAACATTTCTCTTAGGTTGCTAAGAATACCAAGGGCCACTTGTAAAAACTGATTCAGCATTTTGATCTAAGGATGACCCTGGCCCCTGTTTCTGGTGTGTAACCTCCTCTGCCTCTGGGTTTTGGACATCTTGGGTGGCAGGTCCAGCAAAAGCATTCTGAGCGACTGGTAGGGCGGGTGTGTAGCCCGGATGCTGCCTTTGAATTTAGACACACCCATGGGGGAACATACAGTGAGAAGTTTCAGACTTCTCATTGATTGCAGCACACTCCTTTTCAGGCCTACAGATGCAATAAACAGTGGGTATGGAGATTTAGACATTTGTTCTGCTCCTGCTGTCTGTGAAGTGCTGTGGGAAGTGCTCGAGAATCAAAGATTAATCTCTGAAGATCTCAAAGTCTAGTGGAGGTGACAGACCCACATTAAAATAAATTGCATTGCATCATAGTAAATGCTATGCGGGGATGGATAAAACGCTGGGGTGGAGGTGGGGATTGCTAACTTCATCTAGGTAAGAAGGCCTTGAGAAGTAGCTAGGTTTTACAACGAACGGGAGAGTGAATGCATGTGGACATATCCAAGGAGAAGGCTCTGGCAGAGCCAGGTCCTATGCTAAGCTGCAGGACAGTTTAATTGGTTATATTTGACTTGAGGTCTGAGCATGGATTTCCTAACTTCGCAGTCTCTCTAGAACTTGACTGCTATGGTCTCACCAGTATCTTCTGAGGATTTGAACCATGGGATGGGACTGGAGAGTCATAATTATTCCTGCTGCAAAAGGTGGTATGATACCATTCGCAACGTGATAGTATCTTATGCAGTAGGGGAAAAAATAGCACTACCTCATGAGCAGCTCCTTCCTCTATCTGTTTTACTAATGAAACTAATGGTGACTTTTTCCCCCTCGAGTAAGGGGGGGGGGGGAGCCCTAGAGGAAACATGGCATCCTAAGGCCTGATTTTCAAAAACCTCTGGGAGGAAGCTGAGGCAAGGAACTAGTCCAAGGTCACATAGCGCAGTAACAGAACCAGGAATGGAATGAGATTTTTTTGGTTCTTAGTCTACGTCTCTTCATCCTATTACAACATAGTTTTAGTAATGAGAAGGAGACGGGCTGAGGTTTTCTCATGGAATGAGTACAGCTAGTCCATGCGAGAGCCTAAGAGGCAGGGTATAGTTAGTTGTTGGTGGAGAAGCAAAGTGACCACGGTAACAGACTGAAGAAATTACGGCATAGAGCATGCAGTAATTATGAGAGAGATGAAATTCTTAAGAAAGAATTTTCAAAGTCTGCTACAAAGAACCATACTATTCTGCAGTCTACTGACTTTGGAGACATCCAGAAATGTGCCTTTTCTGCTTTGGAAGTCTTCACATTATCTCCTGAGTTTTCTACCCGTGCTCCCACCCTTCTGTACCTGTGTGTTCCCGTGTGCTCTAGAGGTTCTCCAAGAAAGAAGGGATCTAGGACCAAAACAACCTATGAAACCGCCAGAGGCAACTTCTAGAACTGAGGAAGCAGGAATGAGGGCCATGTGCTACAGTTTTTTACAGGGTATTTTTAGGGCGCTGTGAACTTTAGCTAAGGTTTCAATTTTGGAGCCTTTTCCATATGGCTCCAAAGAGTATTATGTGCCGCACAACACAGGTATTGAGTATTTACCAGATAGGTCTGTAATAAATTTTGCTTCCATGCGCGGCTTTGCAGCTTCCTCGCTGTGATTCAAAAATTAGCTTTAACAGAGGCCTTCAGCCTGGACCCAACTCCTGGAGTCCTCAGTTACTTAAAGCAACCAGAAAAACCCCTATAATAGGACATTATAAAGACACCGAATTCTTTCTATGATACCTTAAGCAGAACTTACATATTCTCTTGAACAAGGTTTAGCTGCCTAGCTATCGCGTGGCTGTATAAACAGCATGTGACAGAAAAAGAAACCTGACGAGATATATATGCCCGCACCCGGCAGGTCTCTGCAAGACACAGTGGGTGCGATAATGTATCGATTTCTGAGCTGCGTTTGTAACGTACTCATTTTAACCAACCCTAGCTCCTTCAGTCGCTGTTGGAGCGCTACATGGTGGGGGAACAAAAGGAGGGGGGAATAATGTCATCAGCCTTGAGATCTGCAAGGAGCTCTAGGATTGGAAAGAGAGAAGCATTCTTAGGTTGCCTAGCGATAAAGCTGCCGATGATATCATCCCCCGGAGCCCGGCCTCCCCCCACCCTCCGCCCTTCCCCGCCCCGCTTCCCTTCCTCCCTTCCCCGCTCCTGTCTCCCACGCCCGGGTTCAAAGTACAGCCGCGCGGGGTGAGGGAGCCGGAGCCGGACGCGGCGCTGTCACGTGCGCCCGCACATGTCGGGGCGCACGCTGAGCGGCACGTGAGAGGGGGCGGGGCGGCGCCTGCTCGTGGCCCTCCGCGCGTGCGCACTGCCCCTGCGCGCCCGCTGCTCTCAGACGCCGGCTCGCGGGAGCGGGAGGCGGGGCGGGGCGGTCGGGCCGCAGGACCCGCCCTCCCGACAGCTGCGCCACACCCTTCCCTGCTGCGTCTCGGCGGGCCTGCCCTGGGTAGTCATCTCTCCCGAATTAAAGTTGGCTCCTGACTCGGGACTCCTCGAACCGTTCTGACACAGCAGTTTCCGAGCGGCCCTTTTGGCCGCGGGTGACGGGAAGGTCGACAGCCGCCTCGGAAGGGCCTTGGGGCGGGAACTTCAAGCCTGGGCTAGCCGCGGCCGGGCGGGCCCCCGGCGGGCCCTGTGCCCTGGCCGGGACTTGCGGGGGAAGCCCTGGGCGGTGGGTGGGGGTGGGGAGACAGTGCTGGAGCAGAGGTCTTGGCGTAGGAGCTGTCGCAGTACCGGCTGATGGAGGTGTTGCGTCTTTTCATTGGTCTCACGTGGAGTTTTGCAAATTGAATTTCCACTACTTAAGCACTAGGGGATTTGTTTAATTGTGATAAAATATATTGGGACTTTCCGTTCAAGGTGTGAAGTAGAAGAATCGATTTTATGGCACCTAGTGGATTTTGCGTGGTGCAGTGGAATGAAGGGAACTGACGTAGCCAGAAGCTGAGGGATGGATTTTTCTAAAGCTACATTTTAAAAAGTTATTTACAAACGCTTTCTGTTAGGAGAAATGATCCAGTCTCAGTTTCGCTTTTTAAAGTGACCACGTTGATTTTGTAACGCTTCCCAAAACATGCATATTTATAAGTGGTCTAAGGTGAATAGTTTGGAGGATTTGGAGTTCATAATGCCCTTTAGCTAATCGGGTATACCCAGAGGTGTTGCAAGAGTAGGGACGCATCCCTACCCCTTGCAAATATGGTTTTGGTCATGTGATGGAAAGCGATCTCAGGCGTTGACAGTAATATTTGGACAGGTCAGGTGCCAGTATTTGTTAAGACATCACAGAATGGCTGTAAATTGTCCAGTCTAAAGGGCACAGTGAGTGCCACCCTGGAGTCAGACTACTTGCTATAAGCTAACAGACATTAACAAAGCACAAGGCTTCCTTTGTTGTTTGCCTATCACTGATGTGTATTTATATTGTCCTGTAGGTTGAGTTTGAATAGCACTCCCTGCCACTCCCACCCCACCTTTTAGGTCTCTATTCAAATGCTGCTGCTCCAGAGAGGCCTTCCCTGAGCAGCTTGTATTGTAGGCTGTATATAAAATACCTCCCATCACCAACGTCATTCTTTATTGTGGTTTTTTTTTGGGGGGGGTAGCAGATACCACCCCTGATGTGGTGTGTGGATAACACTGTGCTGTATATGTATACACACACACACATAAATAATTTTTTTTGTTGCTTGTCTCCCTCACTAAGATAAGCAGGGAGTTTGCTCTTTGTTCAATGCAAGAGTGGTACCTGGCAATAAATAAGTAAATAAATATTTGCCTTTTATAAATATGTATTGGTCCTCAATAAATATTTTCTGGAAGAATGAATGTACATCTCCGGCAATCACTTAAGTTTGATTGCCTCCACAGACAACAGCACGCAACTTCTCAAAACATCACGTTCCATGTTAAGAATCCATTTTCTCCACTTTCACTGAGCACCTCCTGTGTTCCAGGCACTGTGATTCAAAGAATAAACTACATGGAGAAGTCGACAAGTGGTAAGGAGGCAAAGCGGTTAACATCCTGTACCTGCAAATGGGGAAAGATTCAGCATGATTTGGAAGCCGGATTTTATTGTTTCATAACATTTTGGTGTTAATATTGAAGCATTAAAAGAGTAGTTCCCTTAACAATAGAGTTTATTCAATTTCACCGTAGCCTAAATGATTACAACTTATTATGTTAAAAAAAGTTCATTTAATGATGCTCCTTCTGTGAAATTTAAAATTAAGGAAGATTCTGATCATTTCTCTGTCCCCTTCGTCAGCAAGAGTAGCTGCAATAGCCCTGTAGAAGAAGAAGGAAGCTTCAAAACTTACAAAGTCAATTGTACCTGACCTCTCAGAAGGCCCCAACCCCTGTGTAGGACTGAGTGGGACTCTTTGAATGCAACCTGTGACAGAATGCACAGCACATGTGACTAAGGCTTGATAATCCCAGCTGCTTCAGCTCTTGGCTGGCTCTGCCAGGTGTGGTAACATTTGTCCCTTAGTCAGTGAACTTCTTCAGTGCAAGGCTCAGTATCTATTTATTAGTGTATTCTCAGCACCTGTTACAATGCCTGGCACACAACAAGCACTCAATAAATGTTGAAATCCAAATCCTTTCCATTCCCACAATGATTGTCCTAGTTCAAACCTTTATCGTCTCTCACCTGGACCGTTGCAAGAACCTACTTAGTGGCCTTTGTCCAATCTTCCTTTCCCCAAGCATTGACCAAACAGCCAGCACCATTAACTTTCTAAACACAGAGAGTATGCTAAACAACAGCCAGGGACTCCTTCATGCAGTCATGAAGAACACATGAAGGCTTTTACCTTCCCTTTCGATTTCACCCTCTTCTATTCCCACCCTTCTCCTATTTCCCCCAACCAGATGATGGGTGACTAATTCCTAGGTGCACCGAATTACCGTGAGTTCCTAAATATGCTTTGCACTCTCGAATGTTTGTCTTTAGGTAGATTAAGCTCCATTTGGATACCTCCTACTCATCCTTCAAAACTCAGTTCAAACTGCACCTCCTCTGTGAAAACTTCCATAACTATCTTAGTCAAAACTCAACCTCGCCCACTCCTTTGCTCTTAGCCCTTTCTTTTAATCCCCATTTTGGTATTTAACATCTTATTCCACGAACATGCATGTGCAGGAAGTGATACATATTCTTATTCTCTCTCATCAAGACTGACTTCAAACCACCTCCCCAAGTGCTGGTGGAAAGTCATCTTGGTCACTGTGGTCCTTCCTGCCCCACCCCCACCCAACCTCTTTTAGAATCTTCACAAGGACCTGGGATTTCAGGAGAGCAGGGGTAGGACCCCTGCATTCTCAGAATCTAATTGTCAGTGTCCAAGCCTGCTGCTTGGTGTCCTTGCCATCTCTGCCACTTTCTGGGTAGGAGCCTTTGCTGATGAGGGAGCTCCAGGCCCTAGGGGCACCGTGTCCCCATTCCCCTCTGGGGCTCTGCACATCTGTGACCCCACTGCCTTATTGCTTCTGCCTCTAATCCTTGCACCTAACTCTCTCCCTCCTTCTTCAACTTTAGAGAGGGTTACAGGGACCAGGCAGCTAACCTAAACGAGTGATGTGGGCACAGAGAATGGTAGGGACCCAGGTGAGCTGGAGGTTGTGCCCCCTTTAAAAGGGACTCCAACCAACAGTAGCCTGGTGAAAATGTAGGCCCAGTATTGGGAGATCATCTAAGTTTTCCAGGAAAAGCTGAAATCTAGATTTTATGTGAACTTTACTTTCAAAAGGTTGGCAACTATTTTTAAAAACTTCAAAACACTATTCATTGTAAATGAAATATACCTATAAAAGTATTATTCATCCTGGAGAAGGCCACTTTGAGACCACTGCTTTAAAGGAGGAAAAAAAAGGCAGGGACGCTGGCAGGAGGTTTCCATAAAAACACCCCTGATGCAAGTAGCCCCAGAGCCATTCTCGAAAATAGGTGGAGGGAAAAATGCAATGAGAACAGACACAGGTTCATGTCTCAATAAATTATCCTGTCACATTGAAACTCTTCGAATTGTATTGTAATTAATTGGGTATGGCTCTGGACGTCCTAACGCTGCTGTCCCAAAGACTGGCACCAGCCTGTGCTTGGCCCTTGCAGCTGCCTGTCAGACTGTTTACTTGTTTTTAGCTCCTTCTCAAATTTCCTTTATGACCCTCCCAGACCTGTCTCCCCCACTTACCCCAAGACTTCTGCTTATCCCCAGACTCCTCACTCTCAGAACACCCCTACTCCACCCCATGGGGCATAATCTCCCTAACTCTCAGCCCTTCCTACCTCCCTCCTCCCACACCCTCACTTCCCTGCCCACAGCTACAGAGGGAAAGGTGGCCCTCCTCCTGCTCCAAGCCAACGCTGCCATTTGTGCCATCGCTAA
Source organism: Indri indri (assembly GCA_004363605.1). Lineage (NCBI taxonomy): Eukaryota > Metazoa > Chordata > Mammalia > Primates > Indriidae > Indri > Indri indri. The sequence goes on along the minus strand of RJWJ010007948.1, from coordinate 14,830 downwards.
TGCATTAAAACTATCTGTTAAAGCTTCGATGCCCTCTTCATGCGGTCAGTCTGGATCTCTGTTAAGGGAGATCCGATGTTCATTCATCATTGCATTCCTGGAGTCTAGTACACTGCCTGGGACAGAGAAGAGGATCAGTAAACATTTATTGAGTAAATGCCTTTTTTTAATATCTGGGGGCATGCCAGTGCCTAAAAAATTTTCTAGAGACATGAGACAGCTGTTGAAACCTGAAGCTTCGTAGGCTATTGATCTAGAGAAAGTGGTTTCCCCTGACTCTGTGTGGGCTAAATTTGGAGGAGATAATCCAGGAGGGAATGTAGCTGGCAGGCCGGGGAGTTTCTCCTGGGTCAGGTTGGTGGCATCCAGCTGTGAGTTTGCTGTATGAATACCTCCTATCTGTCATCTCTGGTTACTACTGGGGAGGCTGGCCTTCTGGAACTTGCTGAAGGGAGCAAGGGGGAACCTCCATGGCCATGTCACATTGCTCTCTGTCCCCTCAGGTTTGTTTCTACCATAAAGACACCATTAGGAGATTGTCTTTTGGGGAAACACGGATAAGCACTAAGCCCTGTTACTCCTTGTATTATTTCAAGGCATTTTTTTCTCTTCTTTTTTTCCTCTTACTTTTAAACTTTAAAAAAGTGTTTTGATGCTATTTTAAAATCCATGTAAATCAGTTTATATTTATCTTTAATCCCGCTTTCATGTTTTAAACAAGTATCTCATATCCTATTTTATTTCTTACCTTATTATCCTGTTGACTTATTTAGAATATCTGTTTTAAATTATTTCATAGCTGACTCTACTTCATTTAATTTTAACCTTAGTTATTTTAAACTTCCAGTTTTCTTTTTAAATTTGTCTTCTAATAATGATCTAACATTTATTTTCTAATCTCTATTCAGCTTATCTTATTGCCCATATTGTGCTTCTGTTGATGAGTTTTTTTAAAAAATAGTTCTCCTGGTTTAAAACATTGCCTTACTATTCCTTTAAGATTTTTAAGTTCTTATTTCTTAATGTACAGCTTTAACCTGGTTTAAAGTCGTCCAGTGTCATTTAACATCACAATTCAATCTTTTATTCTCTCTTCCTTTTTGGCACCATTACTTTTCTTTTCTATTTTCTCTCTTATTTGTGAATCTGTCAATCAATCTCGTTCAAATCAGGAAAGCTTCTCTGCCCCTGCCGTTCTTTCTGCCAGCCCCAACTATAACTACATTTTTTCTTGCATTAATGTTGGTTTTTGACACAGCATTCTATAAATCTTCATTTTCGTATTGTAAGGTTTGAAATCCATAGTCTGTAATTGTTTTAACTAACTCCTTTTGGTTGCAAGGAACAAACTCATTCCAGTAACCTTAAGTGATGGGCATTTTATTGTAACATGTACAAATAAGGAAACCAGCATTTCAGCCACTGGGTAGGCCATCCTGTCAGTCCTATGGGACATCCTCAGGAAGAGCTGGAGCTCTGGTGGAGTTGAGCCTCACAGGCCCTAGAACCAAAAAAATAAAATAAGAGTTCAGAAGCAAATGTAATATCAATGTGCGAATCTTTATTCTATACCTTGTTGCCACATGTAACCTAACTCTATGTGAATTTCAGAGATAAGAAGAGAATCACATGAACATTCAGGAATAAGAAGCAAGTCCCCCACAAGGGAAACACCAGCCACGTTCAGGGAGCCCCAGATTCCTCCATAGCAGTTTTCACTACAGAAGACAGAGGAGCGAGGCTGATGCTGTTGCTACTCACAAGTGTGGTCCATGAACCGGCAGCATGGACATTGCGTGGGAGCTTGTCACAAATGCAGACCCTCAGTTGCCACTCCAGATGCATTGAATCAGAATCTTCATTTTGACCAGATGTACAGATGATTCCTATGCACGTTAAGGTTCGAAAAGCACCAGTCTATATAGTCCTGAGGGAAAGAAGACTGTGATGCAATTTTTAAAAACCCATCCAAGGAGTTTTTCTAGTATAAAGGCAACAAATGAACATTCTCAAATCTGAAAGAACTAAAGCAGTGGTTCTCAACCCAACCTGCTTCTTTAAATTTTGCTCACAGCTTTCTTTGGTCTTTTTTATTTTTTTCCTAAGGGAACCTGTTCTTGTAATTTCTTTGAGATTGGAGATATTAGTTTGCATGTTAGACTCACGTGAGGAATCACATACTGGTAGATGGATTTGACCCTCAGAGAACCTGATTGAATTGGTCCAGGATGACAACCAAAGCAATAGTTTTTCAGAAGCTCCCAAGTTCATCATAATATGCAGCCAAGGTTGAGAATCGTGGAACAGAGGGAAACCAAATCCACGAACCTTTCTTGAAAAACTTACTGAAAGATGGACACCAGACAACAAAGGAATGAATCAAAATAAAGAACTCAGAAATGAAGAAACTGTGGTAAGAGGTAACGAATGAATCCATTTAAAAACAAACTACCACTAAATAATTGGGAATTTTGGTTAAAAAAATATCACGATTGGGGCTTTAGGAGGCAAATACGTTGTTGTCTACCTCCTAGATTTCTATTTATGCTTGGTGCACTCCCTCGCCAGGTCTGTTGTTTTCTGGGTTTTACATCATCGGTTTTGTGGGTTTCAAACTACTGATTCTTGCTCCGTCTTCCTTCTTTTACCCACCTCACCACTTGTAGGCTCGCCCTCAACTGGGAGACTTGACAAGGGAGATTGTGACTTACCTTGGCCATCTGCTCTCAAATTGGGTTTCTAAAAGACAGCCAGAAACAGGGACTAGGGAAAGCCTAGTGCTATTGTCCATTTTTACAGTTAAGGCAAGTGGGCTAGTACCAGATACTCCACCACAGACAAAAGTGGAAGTGGTGGGCTGGATATTGGATTATATGAATGTTAAATTTCCCGAAATTGGTCATTGTCCTATGGTTATGAAACAACTGCTTATTCTTAGGATATACATGATGAAGTATTTAGGATAAAGGGATATGATGTCTGCAACTCACTCTGGATTAGAATTAGAGGGATCGGTGTGGATGCACTTGGGATTTCATTGATATAATCTGCACAGCTCCCATCTCTCCGGGGCCCTGCCTTGCAGATGCCTGACCTCTGATCTTTTCCTCCTCTGCTCAGAGGGACTGCCGTGCTCTGCTTGGATTCTGGTTGCTGCACTGCAGTCAGGAAAATTTCCCCAGGCAGAGAGCCAAGATTATCATGAGGTTTACCTCTTATATTTCTCTGCCTTCGGGGATTGATTGCAGTCTTGCGTCGCCTTGTGTTGCTTGTTCTTCAGTGTCTCAAAACACTTGTCTTTGATATCTTGTCCATTTTTACAGTTAAGGCAAGTGGGCTAGTACCAGATACTCCACCACAGACAAAAGTGGAAGTGGTGGGCTGTATATTGGATTATATGAATGTTAAATTTCCTGAAATTGGTCATTGTCCTATGGTTATGAAACGACTGCTTATTCTTAGGATATACATGATGAAGTATTTAGGATAAAGGGATATGATGTCTGCAACTCACTCTCGAATGGTTCAGTCCAAAAAATAATATGAATAGCAACAATATGGATATGTATATTTCTATAGGGAGCAAGAGAGATATTGATAAAGCGTATATGGAAAATGCTATCAGTGGTGAATCTAGATGAAGTGTGTGTGGGAATTCATGGGAGGATTTTTGTAACTTTTCTATAGGTTTGAATTTTTTTCAAAATAAAGAATAAACAAAGCATCCCCTTAAGTGTGGACTGGGCTTGGTGACTCACTTCCAAAGGTTAGCTGGCAGACACCACCTTAACCGAGTGATACGGTTAACATCACCAGTGATACATCATGTGGCTGTCATGTACCCATGGATATTATGTGGTGAGAAGGGCACTTCGCCTCTGTGGTTTTCTCACTGAAAATTTATAACCCAGACTAAGAACAAATGGGTGTCCTTAGTATACCTTTCCTTAAATGCTCTTTCAAATTGGGTAAATATTAGCCATTTCATTTCTACCTAGATAAGTAGGATCTATCTCTAGAGATATGAGGATGATATATGTTTATCAATTTTATTCTAATTTTATAGTCCAGATAAATTTATGATTTTTTTTAATACAGTGGTTTTTCTTTTTATATGTAATCCTGTTTTGATACAAATGCCAGTGTTACTAAGTGAATGCTGGTTCATAACAGTTGAAGAAGGAAGGAGGAGGAGGAAAGCCTTGAAGCGTGAGAGGGATTCGACCTGCCTGGCTTTGAAGATGGAGGAATGGGGCCCGTGCTGAGGAATGTAGGAAGCCTCTAGAAGCTGGGAGCAGCTTTCAGCTGACAGCAAGGAAGCAGGGAAGTCAGTCCTACAAAAAAGCCTCCCTGAGAGCCTTTGGAAAGTAATGCGGACTGCTGTCACCTCGGTTCTAGTTTGATGTGAGTGACACTGAATCTCTGGCCTGCAGAATTATGAGGTAATGAGTCTGTATTGTTTTATGCCACTTGAAGTGGATATGGGAATTCCTCCTATATATACTAAGCCATTAAGTTTGCGATTATTTGCAATGGCTGCAATAGAAAAGTAATATACAGGCCTCATTGAGACAGTAAAATTTCAGCCAAGACTTGAAGGAGGTGAGAGAGGGAGCCTGGAGGAGATCGGGGAAGAGCATTCCAGGCATAGAGAACGGAAGTGCAGAGGTCTTGTGCTAGGAGCATGCGAGGCATGTCTGAAGAACAGTAGGGAGCCAGTATGCCTGATACAGAGTGAGCAAGGCATAGATGTGTGGGTGGCGACACCAGAACAGGAAGGTTTGCCTTCCCTACTGTGAAATCAGGCTGACTGAACTTCCTACCCAAGCTTGGAGGAAGATAGCCACCTTGACCTTTTTCCAACTGAGAAATTAGATCCTCAGCCCACTGCCCCCCGGTGCCTGACTCCAGTCACCCGAATGGTGTTTGGGAGCAGCCTCATTGTTTGGCTGCTTTAACAGGAAGGCCCACTGTCATTGCTTGGCCTGCCTGGCCATCCCCAGGCTGCCCAGCTTCCAGGAGCTGCTTATCAGACCTGATGAGGTGGCTTGCCGTGGCCCCTTTGAAGGTCAGCATGGCTATGTCCTTCATAACCAGTAATCTTTGGGATATCTGCTTTTCAGAGAACTGCCTTTCGGCGATTAGGATTCCTTTCCTGGAAAATTGGTTGTGGCAGGAACCCTGATGTGCTGGGTTTTCTAGTCAGATTCAGCATCAGCCTGGAAGAATCTGGAATTTTCAATACTTAACTCCCCACATGCATGGTTTTAGTCGTTTTATCTTTCCGGCTTTTGGGGAATATATATTTTGTCAGACGTAAAGGTGGCTGGCCATCTCTACATCTGTCAGGCTCCAAAGCACTGTTACCACGCATCAGAGGCCACATTTCAGGAAATGTTTTCCTACATTTCTGTCTGGGTCTACGATAAAGTGTCTGTGATTTGTCATAACATTGACAGTTTCTGCCCAAGGCACGTGTGGTTGGTTTGGAGTGAATCAGCCCTGCCTTTTCCCTCATGGGGGAGAATATGTGCTCTCCAGCTTGCACAGAGAACAAAGTAATCAAACTAGAATAGGACAAAAAGAACGCCTCTTAATTTCTGTTTTTGAAATGTCCCCAAAAGTTCTCGCTTGCAATACTTCTGATGTGCTTATATTTATTGTTCCTGTTCTTGAAGTTGATGTTGAGGGTGGGTTATCGGGCCCTGGTTAATTATTACTTTGAGTATCCCCAGTACCTAGCACCGTGCCTGGCATTCAGTAAGTATTTAAAAAATTCATTCACTCAACCATCCACTCATAACGTGAATGGCCCTTTGCCAATTTTTGTGTCTCTAAATAGGAAATAGGTAAAATTTGGTGGTGCTCGCCATTTAGGATGCACTTGAGAGCAGCATCACATCACCCTTACTTCATGGGTTAAAAATATTTTGGAGGAAGTTTTATCTCATGAGAATAATGTATTCTACAGTTATTAAAAATTGATAGGAAATTAACTACAGAAACTTAAATAAGTTTTAAAAGTAAGCCTAAAGGGAGAAACTGATGAGATGTTTTATCATGTTTTATAACTGGAAAAAAAAAAAAAAAAAGACCAGTCTTCCAGATGGATACATTCAGTACTCTGTATGATTGCAGACATCAACGGAGCTCTTAAAACTTCCTTGTGAAACCTGCCAGTGTTGTGAGACCAGGCAACACGGTCTCAGGACCAACTCAGGGAAACAAACTTTGACAGACATCGACACAGGTTATAGCCTTTCTTACACGGCACAATTTCCTTTAGAGATTCTGCTGCCCTCCTATCATCAGCCCTTCTGAAATCCATAATAAGCAACAAGTTATTAGATAAAAGTAGTGGAAGGGTGGAGGGTTCCCTTCCAGTTGTAGACCTGATTTCTCGTATCTTCACATGGCAGAAGGAGGGTGAGCCAGCTCTCTGCGGCTTCTTCTTATAAGGGCACTAATTCCACTCATGAGTGCCTCACCCTCATGACCTAATTATCTCCCAAAGGCCTCATGTCCAAATACCATCACATTGTACTTCAACATATGAATTTTGGGGAGACACAAACATTCAGCTCATAATAGGGAAGATAGAAGATTCTTATCTTTTGATCTCCTGGGCCTTGGCATCTTGGACAGATGGTATTTGCTTATTAAACCTGGGAGGATCTCCATGCAGAGCTGAGTATTCTTGATATATTAAGGACATTGCTTAAATCCAAATGAGCCCTCTCCAATGCTCATCTTCAACAGAGAGGACGTACCCAGATTATACAAATCCTACATGTTGTCTAGATTGTAAACAAAGGTAATGTATCAAGACTGTACAAATGTAGTAATTATGGTGCAAATTATCATCAAATAATTGTATTCATGTAAAAGCATTGTCAGGGCAGACAAAGCAAAGGCAAAATAGGCTGAGGTCCTGACCACGGGACTCTGCCCCATTAAGCTTTGTGCTCAGCGTAGCTCACTCCATCCTGTTTGAGTATTCCTATTGTAAATTCCACATAGATTCAAAAGACCTGGGGTTCAAATCCTGGCTCACCACCCAATCACATAAACTTGGGAAAATCTCTTATACATCTTTTTGTTTGTTTTCTTATCTATATAATGGGGATGGTGATGAAATAAGGTCCACCTTAGAGTGTGTGGGGTTCAGAGCTTTGTGAGTGTTAATGCCCTAAACAAACACCCGTTGTAATTGGTTTCTAGGAGGCAATCTAGCAAAGAGGTCCAGAACATGGAATCTGAAATGGGGCAGCCTGGTTTGAGCCTCACTCATCAGCTTTGTGACCTTAACCAAGTTACTTCTCTAAATTTGTGTTTTCTTATCTGTAAAGAGGATGATTTTAATGAGAGTAGTATCCTTGTAGGATAGAGACAAGGATTAAATGACATTGTCTAAAACCTCTTGCATGTCTTTTTGGGTGAGTTCAGTGGCTACTGTGGAAAGACTAGAAGGAAGAAAGACAAGTGTAGCATCCCTTTGGCATCATAGGTCGTCATGCCCCAGTGGCACCAGGCTCTTTCTCGGGCTGCAGGGCTGCATCCCCAGGCTATGCTGATACCCTCTGTAAGATACAGTGGCCTCAATCTTCCTGCTTTCCCCAGACAGTGGCACCAACTTTTAGCCATCACTCATTCACTTACCTGATTGGTTGTAAAACTAGTTTTCTTGGTATCTTGCCACCTAATCAGTTCTCATCTGCATTTTTTTTCTGGGTCAGAGGATCATGAGTCTTGTGTTCACTGTGGACAGAGTCAATAGCTATCTATCAGGAAGTTGCTTTGCTAATGAGACAATTCAAAATTTCTTCAGGAACTTCAATCTGTTGCTGGGTAACAAACCCCAGTGCCTGTATCTAAAATGTATGCTGCTCTTCAATTTTTTCAGCTGGAGCAATTAAGAAATGTCTATTCAGGTCCTCTGCCCATTTTTAATGGGTTTTTTGTTTTCTTGCTGTTAAGTTGTTTCTCCATCAAATTAAATGGAAGTAGTGCCTTTAATCACGGAGACCACCAAAAACACCTCGGCAAATGTTCAAATGCCCCCTAGTGGATGGAACTGCCTCAGCTGAGAATCACCATTTGAGTTAAGTTGGGATAAGAGGAACTTCTTTATTAAGTCTTGCCAGAGAGTCTGGCATTTACAACAGTGGTGTTTTAGCATATTCTTTCATAGAACTTTCAGCCTATCTTTTATAAAATTTTTATTTGGAAAATTGTGTTGAAAAAGATGACTACAATATTGCAAGCTATGTTTGAGCCAACACATCTGTAGGGCAATGCCATTTATCTTTGCACGAACTGAATACATTTCCATACCTTTGCAAAAATACCCATTTGCACAAATTATTACTCGCAAAGTCTAGACTTCTAGATTCTTGTTCAGATTTAGGACATTCTGATTCTTCAATAACTCAAGCCAAGTTGAGTGACTGAGTTGAGTGACTGATTCTGTGATTGTTTATTAATCCCTGGGTTTGGCAGCTTCCATCTAAAATCTGCACTCGTCCTTCTCCGCTCCCACTGCTTCACTCGACCAGCCTTTAAATAAATAAATAAACAAAATCTGCACTCTTCATGAATTACAAAATTGTAATAGCTATTTAGTGGCCTCAGTGAAATGAGTTGTTTCTTTTGATCAAATTCATAGTAGATAAAAATGACTAATTACTACTAGACTGCACAGAGAAACTGCCTTTAACAAGATCTTTCAGACTATGTTACTTTGTCACTTCAGAAATGAGCCACGGAGTGTGAGCAGACAAAACGCGTTCACTGCTGTTTCTTTTTTGGCAAAGAAACAACTTACTTAAGCCTTTGGAGTAAGTGGCCCTTCCTCTTTCAAAAACAATGCAGCAAAGTAAATTAATTTAAGACATAAAGCAAACTTCTTAGATAATGAGTATCTCTTCATTTTCTCAGTCTCTTCAAGTGATTCGCCCTAGCACTGCGGCTGTGGAGCCCTGGAAGGTTGATGGACGGTGGCGGCTGCCCCCTAGTGTAAGATCCCTTGTTACTGCAGACATGGGGTTATTGAAACAACCAGCCCTCCTCCCCCGGCACTGCCAAAGGAATGGGAAACAAATTAAGGTGCTTTGTTTAAATGATACAGATAATTGAGAAAGTTATAGTATATTATTATTTCAGAATGAATAGTTAGAACACTTCTTTTGTAATTTCCTTCAGAAATAGCCATTTATTGTTTTTCTGTCATTGCTTCAAGTTTAACTTTCTCATTATCATTTTCTGCTTTTCCCACTGATGGGCTGGCTACATCATTTGCAGGACCCAGTGCTAAATGAAAATGTGATACCCTTTGTTCAACAGATGGGGGCGATGCCATTAAAGGTACTAAAATACCTTTTCCTTTCCTTCGTAGTCTCTCCCTCTTTTTATGGTGTTTTTTACTTTGCTATTTAATGTCAATCTAAAGAAAAATTTTGAATTTTAATTATTAGTATAAATTTTACCATTCATCTTTATGTTGTGTAATGCCAATAAATACAACTATAAGAGCAACTATCACTTGTATTAAGTACAATATAATATAACTTGTGCTTTGGAATTACAAAAATTGTATAATTTGCATTTTATCACTCACACATGCATATATATTTCATTCTTACCAGAACAGTGGAAATGCTGCACAAAACTACTTCAGCTGTTTTTATTTCACTTCTTTTTCTTTTCTTTTTTTTTTTTTTTTGAGACAAGATCTCACTTTTCTTGCCCGGGCATGAGGGCACTGGCGTCTTATTTCTTGATTTGTGTGTATTCGACCAACACTCTCTGCCTTTGGCTTGCTGATGAGTAGGCAGGACTGCAAGGAAAAGGGACCACGGGATGCCCTATTGTTCCCTTTCTTTCTGTGTCAAAATCTTCATCACAAGTTGTTGCCCGAGTGAGAAAGGAGGTGATAGATTTCTTAGAACACCCTTGTCTTCTGTGTTAGAAGCAAATCGTAGTTCAAAAGGAAAGAGTGGCCTCCTGGGTTCTTGGTGCTCCCTCTCGCTCAGCTGTAGATGTAACACGCTCTCTTTGTATGTACTTTGAGTCTCAGGGGGGACTCCCCTGCATTGTGGGCCCCCTGCAATTCTGTGCTCGTGACACATCGTGAATGCTGTAATACATGCAGAGGGGAGGTAAGGCATGCAGACACGCATATTGCATACATGCATCCCTTCTACTCATGCAGGTGATCCATAGTCCTAGCAGACTTCGCTTATAAAACACGAATTGAAAAATAAAGTTATTAAGAATTTCATGATGGTGCCAGCAGAGTACCGAATCAAGCACCAGGGCCCTTCTGAGTTCAGGGCTTTGTATAACTGCACTGGTGCATGCAATTCCACAAAAGCACAACTAAAATCTGTTTTTGCTTGTTTAGGCTTCCATCAATTCCAAATAGGAATTTAATTCAGGCTCTTTGGAAAAATATGCAACACTTTTCTTAGTGTACAGCCACTGGTCAGCACTTGCTCAGAGACAGGGACAGCTGAGATGCGATTCCGTTGCGAAAGCCATGTGTTTGTGCCTTGGCCTCCAGAGCACCCTGACTTGCAGTCTGGTTTGAGTGCAGAGCCATCCTTTTGAGGCAGGGATAAAGACTGTTAATGTAGAAATCATGTGAAAATGTTTATTACATCTAATGGGGTGTGTACATTTTAAAGGACCGAAAACTGAAGGATATTTGCTGTGAAGAAACCAGAAAGGTTTTCTGACTCCTCAGCAGAAACGTGACAAGAGGCAAAATTAAGTTCACTTCTAAAACTTGGTAGTACCTAAGAATAGACAAGTACTAGGGTTTCTTCAGCTTAACTTTCCAAAAAGGGTATCTATGCCTGCTAGGAGGACTGATTTTTAGTTGAAAATCCATAAATTAATTTACCAAAGATTCAGTCAAAACGCATCTGCTCTGTGAGTGCTGAGGGAACAGGGGAGGAGGGAGTCCAAGGGTAGAAGGTGAAGTTCCTGCCTCCGGGACCCACCTGGTTTGGATGATCAAGACAATATCCATGAAATAATAAGAAAACAGTAGAAGATCCAATTTAATTTTTTTACTGGTCTAATAATAAATTTCTATTTTATTCAATTTAGACAAAAAATTTGGGGGGGGTTAAGCCACTTTTCTGAGGGGACAGGAACAAAGAAGGGCATAGGATGACGAGATCCAACATCTTCGGCTGGGCCAGGACCTCCCAGGCTTTGCAGATGCAGAAAAGCTAGACAAAAAATGTTTAAAGCCGTATCTCAGTTCCCTGTGTCTTCTCAAAGGGAATCCTGAACCTCATTTGAGCTTTTCTTGGTGACCAACGCTAATTGGCATTAGCCTTTTAAAATTTTAAAATTACTTCTTCTCTCCTCCCCTCCTTGTCCTCCTCCTGTGTGGGGGTTCGTTTTATGTGCCAGCTTGACACTCTGGGTGTGTCTGTGAGGGTGTTTCTGGATGAGATTAGCATGTGAAGACTCATTAGCATTTGGTAGACTGAGCAAAGCAGAACATGCCCTCCCCCGTGTGGGTGGACATCAGCCACCCTGTCAACGGCCTGGATAGAACAAAAAAGCGAAGAAGAGAGAATTTGCGATCTCTGCCTGACTGCTTGAGCTGAGACATTGATCCTCTCCTGTGCTCAGCCTGGGACTTAAAGCCATCAGTACTCCTGGTTCTCACACCTTTGGACTCAGATTGGAATGTGCACCCAGCTTTCCCGGGCTCCAGCTTGCAGACGGCAGATTGTGAGACTTCTCAGCATTCATAATCATTTGATCCAATTCATTGTACTAGATCTGTCTCTAGAGATATAGACATAGATACATACATTTATCTATGTTGTCTGTCTTTCTGTCTATCTGTCCATCCATCCATCCATCCTATTGATTCTGTTGTATTTCTCTGGAGAACCCTCACTAATACATCCTCCAGTAAATTTTCTTTTTCCTGTTCTCTTCCCTGGGTGCAGGGTAATCAGCCGTCCTTCTCTGAATACTCAGCATTACCAGACCTCTTCTCTCCATTTCATCATTTGTTGTCTCCGCTCTATTAATAACATCTGCAAATGAAATTTGTGTCTGTGTAGTTACCACTTCCGGAGCTTTTTAGTCCTTTGTGTAGAACCATATTTCCAAGTGATACCATTTGCTTTCTGCCTGGAGAACTTTCTTTAACATATCTTACAGTTCAGGTCTCTGGCGATGAATTCTTTCAACTTTATTTCACCAAGGCTTTTAAAAGACAATGATGATCTGCACCACCAGCCAGATATGAGATTCATTTTTGAATGCATGTGTCCCTGCTTTAATGAAGTGGGTTTTTATTCCACTGGGCTCATGGCCTTGACCAGTCAGTCAGTCAGTCTACCACCGTGGATGCAGAGTAGACGCGGCTGGACATGAACTTGGTTTTCCTACCGTGGAATCTTCAGTGGATTTTCTTCATGCCTACTGGTCTTTATGAAGAAATAAAGTCCTGCCTCTCAACAGTTATTGAAAGCACTATGTAATTGAACTGTAAGTCCAAAGCACGGACCTGTAAGAGTTAGAAAGAACAGTACAGTCGTGCAGCCCTATCCCCGCCCTGCCTCCACACATACAGCTTTCTTATTATACAGACGAGGAAGCTGAGGCAGTCACGGAAGACTTATGCTCATTTGCCACGTGTACGTAACAGAAGGAATAGGGAGGAGCCAGCACACATTGCCTTCTGAACATGCAGGGACATTTCTGCTTAGCCTTGATTTACAAAGTCCAGGGTTTGTCTTTGCATTCATGGCAACTAGCAGAATGCCTGACACATCGTTAAGTGCTTGATAAATGCTTTTTTATTGTTAGGTGATAAATATCATTAACTATTATTCCTGGTTAAGAGATTAATGCTGAATACAAAAAAATCCACAAAGTGAAAAAAACATCTAAGTTATAAATAATGTGGGAACGGGACAGTGAAAGAAAATAATTTTTTTGAAATTTAAAAACGTGACCTTAATGACTATGTCACTGTCTTTCACGGAAGATCTATATGTAAAAGCGTTGATCTCTGTTTAAAAGAATATTGCAAATACAACAGAGCCATAACTATGACCACCCAAAAGCACACTAGACAAGGTAGGAAGTAAAACTAATGCATAAGACTTTTAAAAAACAAAAGCATTCAATATTAACAGAACAGTGACCTCGGAGTAAGCATAAGGTGCTACTTTTCAATGCTGAGAGATATTTTAGATACCAGCATGGCCAGCCCTTTATTTTACAGGCAATAATGCTGTAGCCCAGAGGAGTGAAATGGCTTTTCAAGGACACACGGCAAGTAGCAGAAAACTAGGCCTGTAAGCTGGTTTATCTCCTTCACGGCTCTGGCTACCCTTTAGCCTTCTTTAGATGTTTTCTCTTCCATGTGGGAGGCCAAATAAAAATACAGACTTGGGGTAAAGATCCAGAACAAAGGGACAGCAAGAAGGTAATTGGTTGTATATACCCAAGGTTTTTCTTTAAGGTAAATTAAAATCAGAATATTAATATCCATCTCAGACCTTTCCCCCCAATTTGAAAGTCTTCCAAGCAACCAGTTTCTCAGTACAGATAGAAATTCTTTTAGTGAAATTCAGTAGCATGAAAACAAATCCTGAACTTTAAATAGATGGCAGTTTGTGGGCCGATTACAGGTAATATTCACAATGTCACAAGAGCAAGCTCAGGTTTATAGACTGAAGGAGCTTAACTCAGGGATCTCTCAATATGGCAGAGTCCTCCTGCAGAGGGCATAGGATGACCAGGTGGGAGAGAGCGTCGCTGTGGTGCAGCGTGTAGCCCTGGAAGGGGAGACCCTTTTTAATCCTGCTCTGTTAGAGGACAGGAAGATGCTGCAGCAGTTTTAGAAGAAGGAAAGATGTTCTCCACTCAGACAAACTTTCCAGCTCTTTCGACACACATTCTCTGTGCTGCAGACCCGTTTGAAGAATGTTATGCTTTTTCTAAATCAAATAAATGGTCAATAGAGGTTGAGGAAATTCTATTGGGGATGCATTTTCTCTGAGGGATGATGATAGAACAAATAAGTAAAAGAATCATTAAGAAGTACTTTGCGCCATTCCATCTTTAAGAATTCGCTTTGATGACATTGCAAGGTGAAGAAAGCTAAACTAATTTCCATTTGGGCAAAAATGTGTTTATTCTGCTTAAATTAGAGATATTAAACCTAAGGGATTTTAGAAGCAATAATTAAATATGAGGGAGCCGTGGGCACGGGAGGGAGAGGGTGGTAAGCAGACACAGCAGACGGAGCGTACCCGCTGAGGAGCGTAGCTCCAGGCGGGAGAAGGGAAATGGAGGCAAGGCCCACCTGGGCTTTGGAAACGGACCCGGAGCTTGGCGTGGGTGCATCAAAGGCTGACCTTGGGTTATGCAACCCCAGTATCTGGGACGGCGATGGAGTGGCTGCACTGGGAATGAGAGGGGATGCTGAATGAGCTGAGTCCACTGGAGAAACGCAAATACTGTATGTCTCCAACCTGAGTGTTCATGTGCTAGAGCCCATGACATCCATGACGGTGGAGGGGAGGGGAGGCGTCACAGTTTTGAATGCTTCAGTACCTGGTTCTCCACCTCACAGGGCTAGGGCCACGGGCCATGTGTGAAGACCTTCTGCAGACAGGCAGACTTCTTCCGGGTAGTGCCCGTGCCTATCCATGAAATTTGTACTGAGCATTGGCAAACGAGCAGAGGAGGGCAAGTTAGAAGGGACCAGGTCATAGCAATATGTCATTGTCCCTGTGCCTGCTTCTCCCTCACCGCCTGCGCTAGCACCAGGGCTATTGCCAGG